>JAGFNQ010004889.1:0-47879 GCA_024364735.1 Boesenbergia rotunda | reverse complement strand
GTTTGATCCTGTAAAAAATATTATATGAAACAAAACTTAATTGCAAGAAAAGACATTGCTATCGATCCATCAAATTATAGATTAGACATAAGAAAATCGAAATATAAACATATTACTTAAGGAGTGAAGTAAAAGAAAATATTTAATTACAGTGAAGTCATCATGCAGTGAAGTGAAAAGAAAACAAAAGAAAATAAAATATTTAACATTTAACATTTAAATTAATTGATTATGGCTCGCTATAAAAACAACAACCCCGACAGCATAGACATCACAATAATATTTACCTAGGTATCAATTGATGATTAGTATGCTGCATTGCGACCATGCTAACCTATACTAGTAGCACAAAATAATAAATAGAATTTCAGGAAAAGAGAGATACTTATAAGACAACATAACCACCTATCACTAGAAAATATGTTCTATATAAATGAGGATCATGCAAGTCATCATTTACTTTTCTATCTTAGACCATCTGAAAATGCATTATGTTTTCATTCATAGCCGACACTCTAGGGAACAACAATTCAGATTAAAATATTTTGAGTGCTAAAAGAAAAACAAAGACCTTTTACATTACCTTGCAATGTTCTGGTGCCGAATACATTCTCTGAGCATTAGTTCATAATGTAAAGCCATATTCATGTCTTCATACCTTTATGCACAATATGAGATATACATTAAAAAAAATCATAACATAGATCTAGTTGGAGTAAATGTAGATGCATTTTTTAAATTAGTAGAACAAGGAGAAAAATCCTAAATCTAAAAAGGATAAGGCATCACAACAAAATTAAAAGGAAGGTTGAAAGATAGGCATAGATCAAAACAAGATTTTATATTTCACTTAATACTATTGTAAAAAAATATGTGAATTTTTCGTAATTTTCTTTTACGTTGTAAAGTCATAATAAACACGAAATGAAATATAATCTTAATTCCTCTAATGTCACGAAATCATTGCAATTTCATAAAACTTTTTTTCATGCCTCTGGATATAGATACATAGTTTCTTCCTTATTTTATAGTACAATGACTCAAATTGGGTCCCTAATGTTGGGAAATGCCAAAATCAAGCTCCTTTTTGGTAAAATGCATAACTCAAGCTCCTTCCACTTTTCCAGGCCAAAATACCCTCAACTATTTCACCAAACATAATTTAAAGTTTGGTGAAATAGCTTGACTGAAAAATAAATTGAAAAGAAACATATTAAAAAAAAAGGCAAATGTCCATTTAATATTATAGGTAAATATGTTTTCTAGTTTTAAAACTGAAAAACACAATTACTTAAGGAGTTATTATGATGCCTATGCTGTCGGGGATTAGCATTTAGCAAAACTAGTAATTGAGACAAACAAGTTGAATGAAATGGGCTTAAGATAGAATTTAGCAAAACTAGTAATTGAGGCATACAAGTTGAATGCTTAGAAACGTCATCAATCACATTGATTTTCCAGTTCTTCAACAAAAACTGAAGCATTGCTATGTCAATCATATTTCAAACAGGAAATAGATTTGCCATAAGAATCATAAATTACCGAAACAAAATTATCACGGTAAGAGGTTTGGAAACTTCAATGATGAGGCGAACGGAGATGGCGATATGGCGAAACAGAGGGAGAGGGAGAGAGGGATACCTTCAATGATGCTGTGTGTGAGCCGTGACACCGAGATGGCGATAGTGTGTGAGGAAGGGAGAACGACGAACGGCGAATGGTGAGGCGAACGGTGAGGAGGGTGTGTGAAGACCGGCGAACGGCGACATCGAACGGTGAGGGCGAGCACGGGCGAAGGCAGCGAACGGCAAGGCGAAGGCAGCGACGGCGTTTAGGGCAAGCACACGGTTTTCCACTCCTTAAATAGTATCGTCGATTAATAACAAAAAAATATTAACAGATAAGTATTATACTTTATAATTTAGAACGTTAACAAAAAAATATTAAAAAATGAAAAAAAAATTATTAGCAAAAAATAAATAAATAAAATTTATTTTTATTTTCGAATTTTATATCTTTTTAATAGCTAATAATTTTTTTTAAAACATAAATAAATACTTTAGTGCAACATTTAAAATACAAATTAATTCTATAAATTTTTGCGACAGTTTACAAAACCGTCGCCATATGACAATTTTTTGCGACGATTTCATAAAACAGCCGCTGCAAGTTAACATCAGATGTGACCGCCACATAAATCGCTGATAGACTATAATAATTTAGCGACGGTTAATATGAAACCGTCGCTAAATTCTATTATTTTGCAGCAGTTGCCAAACCGCCGCAAACACCGTCGTAAAATACATATTTTGCGGTGGTTTTGTAAACCGCCGCAAAACAACCGTCGCGAAACTAACTTTTTGGTGTAGTGGGAGGTCGTCGGCTGCGTTGGCGTGGGTTAGGGCACGGGGCAATCGACCCAGGGGATAAGAGCTTTGGGGGTGGCTGCGGCTAAGGGGAAAAAAGGGTTTTTAAGTTTGGTCATTTTGCACATTAGCCCTCAGGTTTCGACCATTTCACCATTTAGCCCTTCAATTTGGATTTATACTCAAACCACCTTCCAAATCACTAAGATTTAAGCAATTGAACCCATCAAATTAGGGTTCTTCGTCCTCCAACAACTTGGGACCCCTAAACAGATCACAAGAAATTCTATAAAATTTCTCGAAATTTTCTGGTCCGTATTTAATTTAGCTGATTTTAACATTCTCCCCCACTAACAAAAATTTGGTCCCCAAATTTCGGTATTCACTATAGTATATACTAACAAGCCCTATACCATGTAACTACTAGACGGAAACTAATCGTATGTTTCCCGGGTAGGTAGCCTATATAATCCAGTAGACTCCATCACTCCATTTGACAATCAGTCTCTCGTCGACCGTTAGGTACACTCATAGATCCCATGATCTAATCGTAGATACCCTCTAGATCCCATCCCAGTGTATCCGTGCCAAGCAAATAAGAGGACTAGCAATATTTATCACTATTTGAGCTGAAATATGCATAAACGAACATCATACCGCGAAAGGCTGGTCCATCGATCTGCGGTGCCTCCCCTCGGGTAGCCACATATACTCGTCCCGTCTCGGAACCCGACGGTGGCATCATCGGAACTGGCTGGGATGGAAACACAGGGGCTGCAACAAACTGCTGCGGCTGGTGTACCGAATAAGTCGCGGCTAGCTGCATAGGCTGATGCGTCAGATGCGTTTGACCATAACCGTCGATCGCAGAAGACTGGGGTGCTACCAAAGTAGGGGCATGCTGAAAACCATGCATGCAATAGATGTGAACCGGTGGGGGAGCTGCTTGCTTCTGTCGTGGAAAAGTCTGGGCACGCGGATCTCCTCCCTGCGACCTCGAAGGTCTAGAGCGACTCCGCTGAGTGGTGTCCTCTGCGGATTCCTGCATCGCCCGCTGATCAGATTCCCGACTCTGATGCCCCGGGAACTTACAGAAATAACATACATTCTGGCCAAAGGGACACTCTGACTTACTGTGATCCTTAGCCCCACACTGGAAACAATGGAATACAGTACAGTCACTCTTCCAATTCTGCTGCGATGATCTGGAAGATCCTGCTAATGAGCGCCCATTCTTGGGAGGTCGAGGAGCTGCCCTAGAACTTCCCTGCACATCACGGTCCCTATGGGTCCTCTTTTGTCCTGCATACAACTGCTCCTGGTCTGATAGTGTATCCTGATCCGATTGTCTATCACCATACACTTGTTTATGTTCCATCTCGATCGGGAGTGCTCTGTCTAATGCCTCGCGGTAGGAGGTCGTACCAAACCCGGCTAGCTGAAGCCGAATATAACCGGCTAATCCCTGGATGAACTGAAGCATCCTCTCTCTATCGTGTGCCACCAACTGGGGGCAATACTCAGCTAGACGGCTGAACTCCGCATTATATTCCATGACCGTGCGCTTTCCTGGCTTGAGACTCAGAAATTCCTGACGCCGAGCCATCTGATACGCAACGGGAAAGTACTGACTCTCGAATGCCTCACGGAAAGCTGTCCAGGTGATGTGCTGCTCACCAATGACCGTGCGCTGAGTGGCCCACCAAGTAGTCGCCCCATCACGCAAATGGTAGGCAGCCAGTTCTGCCTTCTCCCACTCTGAACATGCCATATAGTAAAACGTACCCTCCAAGGTCTCGATCCAAGAACGAGCAACCCGAGGGTCAGGTCCTCCATGGAACAGTGTAAATCGGCCTTTCACCGACTCCGCCAATGCTGGTATCCGTGCTCTAGCCCTAGCCCTAGCCCAGTCCCCAGAAACAATAGGATCCACCAGTGGAGCTGCAGTAGATACTGAAACGGATGTTGTAATAGGGATCGTGGGAAATCCCGGAACCGAAACTGCGGGTGGAGCTGGGTGAACTGGTAGAGCAGGCGCTACTGGGGGTACAGCAGAATACACAGTAGGGGGTACGACTGGTGGTACCACTGGATGCGCAGATGTAGGTACTCCTAGGGGTGTAAGCACTGCTGAATGCACCGATGGGGGTACAACAGATGGTACCGCTGGTGGTATCGCTGGATATGCCGCTGTAGGCTCTACTGAACACCCCAAGGTGGGTACCACAGATGGTATCGCTGAATATAACGAGGTAGGTACCGCTGGTGGTACCGCAGAATAGGCATGGGTAGGTACTGCTGCCGATATGGTGGACACAATTGGGATAGATACAACTGGTGGAACAGTAGGAACCGCCGATACAAATGGAACTGAGACCCTCGGAACACCCGGGGGAGTCTGACCACGACCCACAGGCTCTATCCCAGTCGGTCTCTCTGGTGACTCTGTCGCCTGAGACCCGAAAGTCCGCCCACGTGGTCGCCCTGGACCACGTCTCGGTGTGGAAGCAGATTTGCTCTGAGTCATACCTGTTGAACCATTACCCAATGTTACAAATAGTATAAGTCTACTAAACTTACCATATCATACCATTGTCGTCCGGAGATGTCCCGTCGCCGCCAAGTCCCAAAGTCCAACCTTGTCGAAAAACGACTCCGAAAATCCGAAATGTACTCGGGTATATCATCAAACCCGAGCTCCGATACCTACCGAATCGGTATCAGATACAACTCCGAAAATCCACAAGTCCCCAAGGTATCTCGCAACCTGGGCTCTGATACCAAAATAAATTGTCACGCCCCGAGACCCAGGAGCCGCTGGTCCAATATAAAATCGGACAGCACCTCCCCTGTCCGGCGGACAATTTACACATACATACACACACGCAGATAATAATTTGGCCTCAGGCCTCAAAATCAAGACATAACATAATCAAACACAAAGTAAATCATACCTGACTGCGGACCGGTCCGACTTACAACCAAACAACAACACATAGTCCATCAGAGGACTCAAAAATACAATACCAAGACAAAGAAAACGCGATACAAGTGCCACTACATAAAACAAATCCAAACCAGATAATACGATGTAAAGAAAACGTAAGCATGCGGAGCACCCATCACTGGAGTCGTAGGGACCTGGGACTGGCAACTGGGGCTCTCCGGAGACCAATCATCCTAAAACAAAAATATGGGCAACGGTGGTGAGTCCAAATAAACTCAGCGGATACCAGAAGCATATATGCACAGCAGGCTATAAATAACAATAAGAATCACGCTGATACAGTCTCGAATATAGAGGATAAAGCATATCTAAAGACTAAGGGTGAAATGCATACCAGAGTCTGTCTATCCTGCAGGTAGGTGTAATCAATCCTCTATATAACCTCAAGAATGATACACAATCCAAAAGTGTATGTCACCTGTAAGTGTATATCAAACATATACAACATTCAAACACAATAAGCACCAACAAAGGTGCAATGCATCCTATACATCCGATACAAAGATCTGTTCTGTACGCACCTCAGCCACCACCGGACCGGCGGTCGGGTGAACAGAAAACAGATAAGCCAACCACTCATGGTTGCATAAATAAGCCAAACCCTTGTGGCCTGCAACATATGAAGCCCAACACTCGTGGCTATGCAGATATGACGCCCAGCACTTGTGGCGATGCAAGTATGACGCCTAGCACTCGTGGCGATGCAAGTATGAAGCCCAGCACTCGTGGCTATGCAATATGATGCCCAGCACTCGTGGCAATGCAAGTATAACGCCTAGCACTCGTGGCGATGCAATATAATGCCCAGCACTCGTGGCGATGCAACTATGAAGCCCAGCACTCGTGGCTATGCAATATGATGCCCAGCACTCGTGGCAATGCAAGTATGACGCCTAGCACTCGTGGCGATGCAATATAATGCCCAGCACTCGTGGCAATGCAAGTATGACGCAGACATAACTGGAGATGGGCTCAGACCCCAGGGGAGCCGATGGTCTCCATCACGGTAATAGCCTCGTGCTAATAGCTCAATCAATACAGAAGATCTGACTGCGCGACGGGCTCAGACCCTAGGGGAGCCGATGATCGCCAGTATACAATCATATAGAGCCTACAGCTCAGTATACAACCTAGAGGGTAAAGTATGCTAACGACACCCTCCTCATTAACCAGGTCCCCAACCATACATCGGTAGGAAAGGTATAGGTCTAACACATGTATCCAGATCTAACCATTCTACCCTAGGTATCTATGCAAGGTATATCTAGGACTCAATCCAACCACACATCGATGGGAAAAGTATAGGTCTAACGTATGTATCCAGATCTAACCATTCTACCCTAGGTATCCATGCAAGGTATATCTAGGAATCAATCCAACCACACATCGATGGGAAAAGTATAGGTCTAACGTATGTATCCAGATCTAACCATTCTACCCTAGGTATCCATGCAAGGTATATCTAGGAATCAATCCAACCACACATCGATGGAAAAAGTATAGGTCTAACGTATGTATCCAGATCTATTACATTCCAACAGAACACAACACAAAGGAAAATTTTCCAGATTTTTTCCCATATCCAAAGTTGAATCAACTAATAGCATCACGGATTAATTCAAACTTACGAAATCAAACTTTCCTTCGCTAAATCGCCCGCAACAAGTTCCTGCTCAGGTTTGCCACCAAGACTGTGGGAATTCGACCAACCATAATCTGGAACAGAAAAATGAACCCATCAAGAACACAAATCTCACGATGAAAGACCTCCAATAGAACCAAAACACATTCCCACAGTGAGTTCTAGTTCTAATCTTGATTCTCTAGCCCTGAAGACTCAAATCAGATACTCGAATCAGAATGCCAACACAACTACAACGATCAGAAACGCAAATCCGATCGAGAATGAGAAATCCACAATCGAACAGTAGATTTACAAGTTCAATCCCACCAAGATTAATACATCCGATCAACTCTTACCTGGAATGGTGTTGGCTGTGAGTCCCCAGCTCCAATCCCTCGCAGATCCAAGCCCGTCTAGATCACAGCAGCGAGAAGGGAAAATCTAATAGTCTAAGGTATGTTCTTGGCTCAGGGACACACCGTCCTTCTCATGGCCATAGAAGGGCTAGAGTCATCGGCATTACCACGCTGAAGCTCCAGGCGATCAGAAGATCGGCGAGAGTGGTCGTCGGTGGATCGAAAGCTCTGGCATCTCAAGCATAGAGAGGAGGAGGGGGGCGTCGACCGCTCGACTGTGGCTAGGGTTCGTTGCAGTTCCAGTGGCCAGGTGGAGGAGGCGCGATCGATGAAGGAGCGGCAGATCTCAGAGAGGGAGGTCGTCGGCTGCGTTGGCGTAGGTTAGGGCACGGGAGAAGAGCTTTGGGGGTGGCTGCGGCTAAGTGAAAAAAATGGGTTTTTAAGTTTGGTCATTTTGCACATTTTCCCTCAGGTTTTGACCATTTCACCATTTAGCCCTTAAAACTTAAGTTTCAAAGCAATTTTAGCCTTAAGTTTCAATTAAGGTCTCTCAAACCCTAATTCTTCTTCCGAAAAATTTTCTGGATCACATCAAAAGAGTCGGATTTAACACTGTGAATTTCTAAAGTTGCAAGGAGTTTAATATATTATCCATTATTTATTTCAACTTCTTCGAATATAATTTAATTAGAAGAATCAATTTTAAATCCTATATTGGGTCTGATATGGATAACATCTCATTCATATCGGGTCTCTAATTATTTATGTTTGCATGGATAGAAAAAGAGGAGAAAGAGAAGAGATAGAAAAATGAGAAAAAGATAAATTTAATGGGAAGAGTAAAATAAGTAGAATATATATCTGAGTGTGCTTTTTTATAAATCTCAAACTCATGTATGCCTTTTTAAAAGTGGATCTATTTATTCAAATTCAAAATTTTAAAAAAATTAAATAGTAACTTTTAGTCTCTTAGTCACTTCGAAGGTATAAGTGGGCTCTAATAGTCCTTTATAATGCATTTATGATTTATCTATTCAAATTTAAATTTAATTAAAAATGACTGTGTATGCTATATGATCATTTTTTAGTCATATTTTAAATTTGAATAGATAAAAAACTCTAAGAGAACCTTAGAATCTATCTGTGACTTTAAAGTAATATAAAATAGCCATATAATATGTTATCCAAAACTATTATCATTAGATATAGTAATTTTGACCAAGATTATTGCATGACTATTTTTCATTTTACCAAATTTCATTTTTAGTTTATATTTTATTTTTTCATATAATTATAATGTTTACATTTTCATTTTCATATCATTTTGATTTTTATTATTTTTAAAATTTATGATAATTTTCTAAATTTATAATTTCCATTGTTTACATTTTTGATATATTTTTAAAAAGTTTAAATTACTTTGTAATTTTTAAAATTTATAACAATATTATGATAGTTTGTTTTCTATATATATATATATATATCCTACAAACTGTTATATGAGCGATTGTGGGTGACATCCGACCTACGTAGCCACCTGACTTTGAATGAAATTTTTTAATTCTTCTCATTTATATGTAACAATTTTTCTCTCTTTTCTCTTAAATTAAAATAAAATTCTCTTTCCTTGATTATATGTAACATTCATTATGGAGTTGCATGGTTTTTAAAAATTAGCTCGAAGGTCGTAGTGCTACTCTTTAAAGACTAGCTCTAACGTTGATGTTGATCTTTAAATATTAGTAATGGTCTTTAAAAAATATAATTAGTGATCGGTCCCCATGGGATGGACTGGGATCGGTCCACACGATGTACATGAAATAATTAGTGAAATATAAATCTTGTAATTCATGGCGGCAATAGACGATTTGCTCGCCATGAGAGCTACTAGTTCGGATCAACACGGAGAAGGTAAATCATGAGAACTATTAGTCCGGACAATGACTAACTAGAGAGAATAAGTTCATGTATCTAGAGAGAATAAGTTCATGTGAAATATGATTTAGAAGTTTCTATTGAGTAATATAAATAATCATGTAAAGTTGCAAGGAAACTCATTTTACAAATCAAGTCATTATACTACAACTCTTATTCTCTTCTTAAAAAGCTATTTGAGATCCCACCATCTTCCAAGACAATGCATGGTATCAAAGTCAATGACATCAAAATTCTTTTCTTTCCAATACACCCAACTTATCAAACTCAACTTAATTATCTGCCACACCAAAGGTTGCTTTGGAAAAAAAAAGTGATCTATATCAACGTGCACTTACCATCATCCATCAAGATTTGTATGAATATATGTACGAGAAAATAGCTAATGAGACAATATCAAAGAAAGCATGGAAGACTTTTCGCAACTCTATTATGGGAGTGGACAAGTTGAAGGAGGTACAACTTCAAACTCTAAGTGAATCACTCTTTATGAAGGAGAGTGAACATATCTCCGTCTATTTATAAGAGTTCTTCTATTTTCAATCCAATGAAGAGATTTGAAGAAACTATGTCTGATATTCAGGTAATTGAGAAGGTACTATGTTCTCTTAGCACAAACTTCAACCATATTGTTGTTGCAATTGAAGAGCCCAAAGATTTAGAGATCATGACCATTGGTGAATTAAACAGATCATTACGAGCTCATGAATAAAGAATGAATTATGAAAAGCAAGAACAATCAGAACATGTTTTATAAGGAAAGACCAATTTGAAGACTTAAGGAGGTGTTTCAAGTAGAGGTTAACGCCAAGGAAGAGGTAGAGATCGAGGTTCGATACATGACCATGATCAAGTGAGAGATGAGTGACTTTCTCAGTTTGATAAAAGAAATTAAATATTTGCAAGAGGTCATGGTAGAGCAAGAGGAAGAGGTAATTATTGTTGGTGCCCCAGTTGGTTTTGATGTGATCAACCAAGTTAGGTTAGGTCCTGTTGGTTTTAATCTCTCTGCTAAGTGTGCAGGAGCTTAGGTACGGAGGAAGTCGAGTGTAAGACGTAGCGGACGAGAAGGATTGTGCGGGGAAGTGAGCCGACGGGCTCGGTACAATCCGAGGGACGCGGATGCTGCGGAAGAGTACACCGGTGGAGCGAGAAGGACGTGCGCGATGTCCGAGGGACGAGAAGCCGGGAGGAAGGACGCTCGAGGGGCGAAAGGCCAGAGTCGGCTTCGGGTGAGCCTAACTCCGGTTGGCCGGAAATCACCCAGAAGACGAAGAATCAAAAAGACTAGTCCAAGCGCCCAAAAGAAAAGAGAAAATTATTTGGTGCCACGAAGGATTGAACTCGAGACCTCGACAACACACACTAACCCACTTACCATTTGGACTAAAGGGCGATGGCAATAAAATGTTGCCGATATTACTACTTAGAGATTACAACAGCGACATGGAGATTCCAACAACCATCTCGAGGAAAGATAAAGTTTTAATTAAAACAATTAAAACTTAAAGGATAATGTTACATTATCCTTTAATCAAATCCAATAGATGCAGTTTAATCCCATCCAAGATCAACCATCCATATTACATCCATGGATCAACGGCCAAGAGAAAAGTGATCAACAATCAACAATCCAGATTTATTCTCTTAGGCTATAAATAGACTTAGAGGTTTTGATTTAGAAATCAATCATTTTATTAATTCTTGTAATTCTCTCTAAAGTCTAGTGTGCTTCAGTTGTAAGGCTTCTCCGCCACAAGGAGATTTTTATTGAGCGTCCACTGCCTTGGAAGAAACGACCAAGTTGCAACCAAGTTTTTTTTTAATAGACGAGTTCCTCCATTCCTTTTATTTATTAGCCGTCTATTCACCCCCCTCTAGCCGGACCAACCCGATCGAACAATTATGTGAGGTATGATGATAGAAGAAATAAATCTCAATGTAAATGTTATTCTTGTCATAAGTTTGGACATTATATTTGGGAGTGTCCATTAAATATGAAAATTGAACAGGCAAAACTAATGGAGAACAAGGAAGATGATAGGAAGCATCCCTTGTTTCTTACAATAAAGGAGAACTCTATTGGAAAAGCAAACACATGGTATCTTGATAATGGAGCTAGGAATCATATGAGGATGATAAAAGTAAATTTGTAGAGCTTAATACAAACAAGAAAGTTTTTGTAAGCTTTTGAGATCACAAGACAAAGGTAAAAATTAAAGGCAAAGGTATGAATCTTCTTGAACAAAGAATGATGGCCATAAAGTCCTTTATGATGTTTATTATGTTTCAAAATTAACTAACAATATCTTGAGTATTACTCAACTTTTGAAAATAACTTACAAGATTCATATGAATGATTATATGCTTTGGAGATTCAAACCTTGTTACTAAGATGTCTATTACAAAGAAGGATGTTTTTATTGGACTTCAAGAATTGAGGACCTATGTGTCACACGTCAAGAAACATGGAATTGGTGGAAATCAATTGTGGTACATCTAGAAGTATTTAGATCCATTGAGTTTACACATGTCCCTGAACAAGAAATATCCAAGTTAGATTATCAGAGTCAAAAACTTATTTTCATTAGATATGATGAAAATTCCAATGGCTACAGATTGTACACAGAGGAAGAGTTGTGATTAGCAGAGATATAAAATTTATAGAATTTAATGAAGATGCATCATGGAATTAAAGCTCTAAGGAAGAAGAGGAAGAGTTTTATGATTTCCTTCCTTACTTTAATGTGAAAAAAAGTCCAAAAGGAATCTATTCCACCAGCAACTTCATATTCACTTGGTTATCAATCACAGTAAAATCATCTTCAGGAGAAAAGACTCCAAAATAGTGAAGCCTTGATGATATATATCTACAATGAGACTTATGTTATTGATGAAATGAGTTTGTTTTGTTTACTTGCAGATGTTGAACTTTTAAGCTTTGAAGAAGCAAAAGAGGACGAGAAATGGAGAGGAACGATGGTTGAAAAAATTTAAGTCATTGTGAAGAGTGATACTTGGGAGTTAGTATCTCTTCCAAAAGACCATAAAATTATTAGAGTCAAATGGGTGTACAATACAAAGAGGAATGCCAATGGAGGAGTAAAAAAGGTAAGCATGACTTGTTGCTAAAGGCTACAAGCAAAAACAAGACATTGATTATGATGACGTATTTGCTCCGGTAACTCGATTGGAGACAATTCGTTTTCTAATATCTCCGTCTATCAAAAATCATTGGAAGATTTATCAGTTGGATATTAAATATATCTTTCTTAATGATTATCTTAATAATTATGTTTACATTGAACAACCCATTGGATATGTGACTAAGGGGCATGAAGATAAGGTCTTGAAACTAAAGAAGGTATTTTATGGGCTTAAACAAACACCAAGAGCTTGGAATAATTGACTAGATAATTATTTGCAAGAAAATAATTTCTTTAGATGCACCCGTGAGTATTTACTCTGATGAGCATATTTCATATAGAATTTTTATCATAATTTGACACACATCTTATCCCATTTTATATGCATATATTTAATGTTTTCATATTGATGTGCTTTATTTTGTTACTTTTAGTTAGGAGAACTGTTCTTTGCTTATTTTCAGTAATAGGATGTGTTTTCAAAGAAAAAATAGTATAAACCACTTAGCATGTTAAGTTGGAGCAAGGAGCACCCTCTATTTGTGTCCTATGACACGGGTGTGTCCTAACGCCAAGAAAAAGTACGAATGGAGTGGAAAAAGATTCAACATGGGCTAGTCATGCCTCATTATCGAGCCTCATCATCAAGCCGACATACAAAGAGTTCAGGAAAAAAGAGATTCAAACGATTATCAAAATGAAATTTTAATCAATGAACATGCTTCGGTCGTGCCCCATGATATGAGCGTGTTCATACGGATGAAATCATGCCCAAAATAGTGTTAAAATGCCACAAATAGATACCACTATGGTCTGGTCGTGCTAAGGGGCATGGCCATGTCAAATTTGAGTATTTTTTGAGCTTACTACGGTTGCCCATCGTGGCTATCACGGTCGCCCACCTATGGTGGCTACCACGACTGTCGTGATGGTTGCCATGGGTCTTGTTGGATTTTGACTGCACTACAGACCAAACTTCGAATGACCATAACTTTTAGCTTGGTTCGAACTACGGGTCTTACGACCTATCCAAAGTTAGATAATTTCAAGATTTACAATTTTGATTCAAGGTCTAACCCGAGAAAACTGGGTTTAGGGGTCGAAAAATCTGTTTTGGTGGAGCCCAACAAATCTACAGATCTGGACAGTTTGGGAGATATATAAAAGAGTGAGGGAAATCCTTCTTTGATCATCTCCGACCAAAAGGGCTTCATCCCCTTCCTTGAGAGAGGGTTCTCCCCTTGGGAAAAATCCTAGAGCAATCACCTTCATCCATATCGGCGATCCATTCACTTCCGGAATAAGAATTTCATTTGAGAAGATCGACAATGCATTGATATAAATTCTCTTCTTTCTATCTTGTGTATTGAGTTGTGAATTGCTTCCTTATTTGTCTCTTGGTTGTATTTCCTTCTCTATGGAGTAGATTCTCCAAATTCTAGGATATAGGGAGTAACTATGATGTGAAATTAATGTCTAAACTATTTATATGTTCATTTCCCTATTCTATGATATGTTTATGCCTTTTTCTTGTTCGATTGAATGTGTGTCAAGTATGCAATGAGATGTGGAGGAGTGGTCACAATGTAGAGGTGAAGCTCTAGATTGTATGATCGTGGAGCCTCGCATGACAGGAAGTAATCCTTTAAGCGGACTTTCTAAAGTTATCACTTTGAAAGGGAGGTCAATTTTTTGTAAGGGATTAGCTACTTAGACATTAATGAGTTTTCTCTAATTAAATGTTAAGAAGTTGATTGAGTAATCTAGATTGTATGACCATGGACCTCATGTGACTGGAGGTAACCCTTTAAGCGAACTTTCTATGTTACCTATTTACTTAATAGTATTGAAATTTGGCGTAAAGATTCTGCTACAACCTTCATGAGTTTGTATCATGGTAATTTGGTCAGAATCCCTACAAAAATATAAACATGGAGATAGGAAAGTAGACAATACATAGGGATGTCAACTAACATCTTGGTGAAACCAAAATTCTAGAATCGTTCTCTCTAATTCCAACTTCTCCCTTTGATCACTTACATTTCCTAGATCCTCTTTGCTCTCAAACCTTGTCCCCTTGCTCTCTCAACTCTTTCTCTCTCATGTTCAACTCTCTCTCACTCTCTTATTCTCGTGACCATGAATAATCTCGAATGTCTAGATAACTTGCTTTGTGAACTCAACTAGTCTTAATCAACAGTTTTTGTGGATTCAGTATTTTATTACTTGACAACATAACCATGCACTCACGGATTATACACATGACACTCTATATGAAAAGAAGAAAGAGTATTTTTTACTTATTTGCATTTGTGTGAATGATCTCATTTGTACATGAAATAATCAAAAAATATTTGAAACATTCAAGATAGCTATGGATCATGAATTGAGATGACTAACATGGGACTCATGACTTATTTCTTGGCAATCTAAGTAAAGCAAATAAAGGATGGAACATCTATTCAACAAGAACGATATGTGAAAACGATTCTCAAGAAATTCAATATGCTCAATTGCAAATCAATTATTACCCCTATCCAATTTGGAGAACAATTGTAACTATCCAAAGTGAAGAAATGAGAAGAGAAGATTAATTCAACTGCATTAAGAAGTCTTATTTGGAGCTCAAGATGTTAGGATGTATACTAAAAGTCTTGCTTTTGGTTAAGAACATCTACATTTTGAAAGAGAATCGCAAAATCACACAATGCATATTTATATTAGTATATGCACAAAATGTCTCATACTTTGCATTGTAGATAACATGGTGTGTGGTGACACACAGAAGATCATGTTATCAGTTCCTCGCAGAAGTATAAGTAAGAGGCTCAGAACCGAGATGGAATTGGACAAACCATCGAGATGGTTGTAGTGTAATTAGGTGTGGTTTGTCTTAACCATAGAATTACACTAATGCACTTTGTGTGCATTGAGTAGGACCAAAAGAGAAGTCATCCAATTTTATACTGACCTAATAAATTGGATTAGACTTCGGTTTTATATTATGGAGTACGATCTCTAAATTCTGAAATAATAACGGGTACGTATATTTAATTATTATTTCTTTGATTTATCAATGGACGAGATCTATTCTGCTAGATCGATAGGCCTGGTAAGTTGGAAAATAATATTATCCATATGGTGTGTCATTGATTATTAAGGGAATCCGTGTCCTGGTGAGTCGGGATGATGATGCCCCTTTGATGAGCTCATAAGGTTCATCATGTTAAATCTTGCAAGTGGACTATGGTCTAACATGATGAAAAGGTTGAGTGGTACTAGTCAAGGATTAAGAGGATGATTAAGTTAAGGATGATTAATTAAAATTGTCAGTAATTTAACTTAATCGTCGGGCATTTGATATCTTAAACACGGGGAGATGGACGACTCATAATAGGTGGAGCCCATATGAAAATATGAGGGTTGGTGAGGAAGTTCAATGAGGATCCTTTAGTGGAATGGATCTCCATTAATGGATCGGATTTGGATCTATTAGTGGGCCAAGACCCAACTCCTCCTCATGGTCCCTACCATAGCTCTATAAATACCCCATAGGAGTCATGAAACCAAGGCTAATAAATCCATAATTTGATCATCCAACACAAACCATAAACCCAAAACCCTACTCTCTCTCTCCTAGGGTTTTGCTTGCGCCGGCGTAGGGGAGGAAGAAGGAGGTGATCCTCTTTGGTTCACAGCTCCATTAGGTCCTCCACTTTGGCATAAAGCTTCAACCAGATCTTGGAGAGCTCGGCGAGGAGTAGAAGAGAGGGAGGAGAGGTTATTGGCAGCGGCTGGTGGCTGAGTTGCGGCGCCGGCGGTGGAAAGGAGAAGAAATTGTTTTCTTCTCCTTTCTTGTAGCAGCCCCGCCTCTTTGGTCCCCGCAGGCAACCCTCTAGGCCGGCGACCCTACGGTCTTCCCACACCCGGCGGTGGGTTTTTACCTTCCCCAGATTCGAACCCTAGACCTCCAGGACAAGTACTAAAGTTCCTTGAATCTGGTAGCCAAGTGAGTCGTGCTCACTTAGCTACCAGATTCAAGGAACTTTAGTACTTGTCCTGGAGGTCTAGGGTTCGGCTCACTTGGCTACCAGATTCAAGGAACTTTAGTACTTGTCCTGGAGGTTTAGGATTCGAATCTGGAGAAGGCAAAAACCCACCGTCGAGTGTGGGAAGACCGTAGGGTCGCCGACCTAAAGGGTTGCCTGCGGGGACCAGAGAGGCGGGGCCGCTACATAAAAAAGGTGCCTTTTTATGTAGCGACACAACCCCTCTAGCTCCATCAGGCGGCTCTCTAGGTCGTGCCCTACAGATCTTCCCACCCCTGGGAGTGGGTTTTTGCCTTTCCCAGTATTCGAACTCTAGACCTCCAGGCTAAGTACTAAAGTTTATGAATCCTGGTAGCCAAGTGAGCCTTGGCTACGAGGATTCATAAACTCTAGTACTTAGCCTGGAGGTCTAGAGTTTGAATCCTAGGGAAGGCAAAAATCCACTGGCCAGGGGGTGGGAAGACCTAGTGATTAACGGCACGGCCGATGGTTGTCGGTCGATGACATAAGGGGTCGCCAGTTGGGCCGCCCAAGGGACCGCCAGTTGGGCCGCCAAGTGGGCCGCCCAAGGGGCCGAGGGGTCGGGTCGTTACAAAAAAGGCGCCTATTTATTGTAACGACCCGACCCCTCGGCCCCTTGGGCGGCCCAACAACCTGGCGGCCAAATCAACATTTGGCGGCCCAACAACCTGGCCCGACCGTGTCGTTACTCACTAGGACTTTCCACCCCTGGTCAGTAGATTTTTGCCTTCCTCAGGATTCGAACTCTAGACCTCCAGGCTACGTACTAGAATTTATGAATCCTGATAGCCAAGTGAGTCGCCTGGAGGTCTAGAGTTCGAATCCTGAGGAAGGCAAAAATCCACTGGCCAGGGGTGGAAAGTCCTAGTGAGTAACGACACGGTCGGGCCAGGTTGTTGGGCCGCCAAATTTTGATTTGGCCGCCAGTTGGGCCACCCAACGGGCCTGTCGACCCGACCCCTCGGCCCCTTGGGAGGCTAAATTCTATTTTTGGCGGCCCAACAACCTGGCCCCTTTGGTTGTCGACCGTCGACCGTGCCGTTACTCACGAGGACTTCCCACCCCTGGCTAGTGGATTTTTGCCTTCCTCAGGATTTGAACTCTAGACCTCCAGGCTATGTACTAGAGTTTATGAATCCTGATAGCCAAGTGAGCGCGAAGGCAAAAATCCACTGGCCAGGGGTGGGAAGTCCTCGTGAGTAACGACACGGTCAACGGTCGACGACCAAAGGGGCCAGGTTGTTGGGGTGCCAAAAATGGAATTTGGCCGCCCAAGGGGTCGAGGGGTCGGGTCGACGGGCCAGGTCGTTACAATAAAAGGCGCTTTTTATGTAGATACACGTCCCCTCTAGCCCCATCAGGCGGCTCTCTAAGTCGTGCCCTACGGTCTTCCCACTCCCGACAGTGGGTTTTTACCTTCCCCAGATTCGAACCCTAGACCTCCAGGATAAGTACTAAAGTTCGTTGAATCTGGTAGCCACGTGACAACCCTAGACCTCCAAGACATAGAGAGGTCTCTCATGTTCGACCCCGTGGTTGCTTAGGAAACCCGCCAAGCCATACCTCGGGTGTAACAACTATCACAAGATACTTGACATGTACAAGTTGATATTTTATTTGTAGTTAGAATTGTGAATCCATTTATGGAGAATCCAATTGAGTCTTATGTGCAAATAACTAAGAGGATACTTTATTATATTAAAAATATTCTTGATTGTGACATTTTATATTCCTTCTCTAATAACTACAAGTTGATGGGCTATTATGATAGTGATTTTACGAGAGACATTAATGATAGAAAAATCACAATTTGTTTTATAATCTTTTTGGGAAATAATGCAATTTCATAGAGTTCAAAAAAGTAAGCTATTGTGGTACTTTCAAGTTGTGAAGCTAAGTATGTTATAGTAGTTCTTGCACATTTTTTAATCCAAGTATTAGGCTCAACTAGTCCTGGAGGCGAGCGGCCTTCCCCCCTAATTCGCCCATCGGGTAACTCCGAAAGTGCAAGCGGATGCTCACCCAACATCCAATGTCCCAGATTTTCATCCCACTGAAAGAAAATGCCCTGCAATGCAACATAGCTAGATTTGAACGGTGGGTGCTTGGGTATCCTGCTGAGCGCCTTGTTATTGTTGATGCAAGAAGCACCATACAATCGAATCTAATTTATGATATTAAAAAAGGGTTAAAAGTTAAATCTGTTGAGGTTTGATGTGCGTATCAAGTTTGTAGGAAAGCCATAGTTGAGGCTAGATAAGGAAGTCTTGGTTTCAGGGATTAGACAAGAAAGTCCTGGTTAGAGGGACTGGACAGGAAGATTTGGGAGATCGAGGGCGTAAGGCAGGAAGCCCTCGGATCGAGAACACTAAACAAAAAGTCTAGATGTGTCGAGTACCAGAGGTATAGTGGAAAGTCTCGAGGGTCAAGATCAAGCTGAGCAAAACTCCAAACAAGTCAAGTGGACCAAGGTTTGACACAAGGTAAACTCTCCTGAGTGAAATGGTGAGGATGCACTCTAGGAAAGAGAGTAGTTGGCATTGGTTCAACCTAAGGTTTCATGGAGACCTGAAGTTGAGACCAGACATCTTGGAAATTTGTCAATCAAACTTGTATTATGCTTGTGTTAACATTGTGATGCAGAAAACTAGAAATGAAAGCTAGCCGAAAATAATGAACTCTAGGCACCCAAAAGGGATCCAGCGATGGGAGATCCGAGCTCCCTGAGTGGATCTAATCACCCTAATTGTTGGTACTCCAGCTATGACCAGATGAGGTGGCACACCATTATTGCACAGTGCACATCAGCTTCTAGACACCCAGGAAGTAATAAAGTCGATCAACACGGATAGAGCTTCATCTAAGTACTACCATGTTAGTAGTCCAGGCTCCCAGAGATAACTAACTCACTGAAGAAGGTGGATCCGATAAGCCATGCTGGAGGCGCTCGAAGCTAGTCCTGGTGTCCAGATCATTCTATAAAAGAAGCCTCAAATAGTAGCTTGAAAATTATCTCTCTTCCTCTTCTATAATGATCAAGTGCTACGTTATGCTTCCAAGAAAACTATATTGCACTCAAACGTCAACAACACAATAACAATGTGACACAGCTAAGAGCTCAAACAAGCCTAACTTTTGGTAACACTTAGTTTGTTGCTTTCTATTATTACACGTATTTCTTTTCATGCTAGAATATTCTAAGGATTAGTAGGCTTGTTACCGAACCTCAATGAGAAGAAGGTTGATAATGATTACCCACCGAAAGTAAACTTACTACGAGCCTAGAGTAGTAGGAATGGGACTACGAACTAAATAAAACTATTGTGTCTCTTTACTTTGTCTTTCTGCTACGTTAATTTGTTTTTCGAACAATTTCTAAGCACATATGAATCCCGCTATTCACTCCCTCTAGCGCTTTCTTGATCCAACAGTCGCTATACCATACTCATGCAATAGGGGGGGTGTCATGCCCCTAGAAGCCCGTGCTCTCTCGAAAATCGAGCAACATATCCCCTGTATAGGGAACAATCTGAATCATTTATACATAAGCACTCAACCATAAAAATATAGCACAACCACACTCGGCTGACATCTAAACAATCACAAGCACGCAGTTAAAAATTTTGTAAATAAATGATAAACATAATAAGTAAATTTTCATAAACTAAAAGCAGTAAATCAAAATCCAGCGGAAGAAAATCAATACACATCCATAGAGAAACCAAATACCATTCGTAATGAAAACAACAGTAAAATGATACCAATATGATAAGGTTACTACGAAAGCGCGAAAACGGAAAGACACTATTCAAATGGGGAATTGACAGCTGGATCCTCTTCTGGCGACACGACTCATAGCTATCAACTACCTGAAATAAAAAGAAGAATGGGGGTGGTGACTCCGAGTGGACTCTGTGGGTATAAGAAATAGAAATGCATAGTATATAAAAGGGAAAAAACAAGCATACAGAAATAAGGGTATACAATCTCTAGAATAAAGAACATAAATCAAATGCATCTGTACGAATAAACATACCTAAAAACCAATGTAGCACATACGGGCATGATCAGAAATCCCCCTAATACCTCAATAAACTGCTAATACTGCCGCGTAAGTCCAGATCATATAATAAATTCAAATCATAACCGAATATACATGTCAATCAAATGTAGCAATCAGAGCTCAAACAAGTGCAGCAAACACAAGAAAATGCACAATGCACAATATGCATATGATGCGATGACCTGCTCTGTACACACACCAATCACCGCTACATTGAGCGGGTTGAGTGGACAAGATATAAGTGCCAAAATATGTGGCTATACAAATATGTCATAATACCTATGGCCCAGTATGAAAAGTCGTAATACCTATGACTATAAAATTTCAAAAATATCTGTGGGGACTCCAAACACCTGCGAAGTATCAACTGTCTGCACACAACTCAAACTGACCGTGACACAGCAGGAAATAAGTCCGATAACCCATCTCAACCACAAGGGAGATAGTGGTTGTCGGCATGCAAACAATGATATGGTGCATGTCACAAATATGCACAACCTCGATCGAATTAAAACCATGTAATCAATATGATACGCAATCAACACCAAAGTAATTAAATATGCACTAATATACTGGGTAGGGTTTATCTAATGTCAACCAAACCCTAGATAGGTCATATGATATTTCTAAATTATACGCGCGTGCATGTGGTACTCTTTAGATTAGAAAACCAGCTATGAGACTTGTGGGATAGATGTGATTGATAGAGGGGGTGAATATCAATTACGAATTTTTCAGATATAAATCGAGAGTAAACGCAGCGGAAATCAGGAAAGTAGCAAGTTAAAACAATGTTACACACTTTGTTTTACTTGGTTTGGAGTCTGTGATGGCTCCTACTCCAAGCCCTACGATCCTTGATCATTTTCGTTGGGCAATTCTATAATCCGCAAAAATGAGTTACACAATATAAAGATTAAGTACAAAAATAAAACTGAAACTTTATACCGACGACACTTGCTAAAGGAAGAAGAAGTCGTTTCGTCGTAGAAGCGGCGTGCCGTCGATCTCAAACTACTTTGGCATGGAGAACTTGAGCACGGAAACTTGATCGCAGTGATTCTGACTGCTTGAATTAATGTTTAGAAGAAAGGGGGTGAAACCCCTTTTATATTGGCACTCGGGTGCCCAAGTACGCATGGGGGCGCCCTCCACGTCAACGATTCAGTCGGGTCATTATCCTCTGACTCAGCCAAAACTTATCTACTCTCAGGCACCTGAGTGCACCGGGGCACCTGAGTGCTGATGTGGCAAGTCCAATCAGTAGCCGTCAACTCAGCTTCGCCAACACTGAGCAAATCGAACTGGGGTGCCCGAGACCTCTCGGACGCTTAGCTTCTCGGGTGCCTGAGTCCTCTCAGGTGCCCCATTGCGGCCAACTGATCTTCTTAGCATATAATCAGGGTTAGTCTAGGAAAATAATAACATGTATAGAATGCATGAATATTTGACAGACAGAGCTGTCTGATTCTGACTTTGGATTTCAAATGAAATCCTAGGTCAGACCAACGCCTACTGTTCCTTCTTCCGAGGAACGCGTCCTCACCTACTCCACTGTAGAGAAGTTACCTTTTGCCAACCGGCACCTCCGGTTGGACTTTTACTCGGACTTCGAAGCTCTCGGAGCTCGAGATGTTTGTATCTCGACCCATCCCTACTTCTGTCCATAGTTCTCGCTCGGCTAAGTCTTCTGCCCGATTTTTCGGATCAGGTCTTTGTGCCAAGTCCTCGACAAGTCGTCGTGTCCAACCCTCGGTCAGGTCTTCGGTGCCCAGCCCTCAGCTAGAACTTCATCTCCAGTCCTCGACCAGGACTTCGTGCTCAACCCTGCAGGTCAAGACTTTATGGCTAGGTAAACTAGGACTTTTCTACACACTTAACAAATTCGTTAGATAACAATACAAACTTAACTTTAAACCCTTTGCCATTATCAATACCAGGTTCGATCTAATGCTTCCGGCGCCAACAAGACTGTATAATTGAATATTTGAATTTACTACTCAAAGGTCAAGCAAGAATAAATATCAAGCAGGAAAAATAAGGAGAATAGATTTAAGGTAAAATAATATATTTTGAAAATAAAACAACCATACATTTAAGGTAAACAAATCTACAAGAATTAAATAAGAAGTACCCGTCTTAAATGCAGAGTGCTAAATGTCCTCTTATCTGAACTCCTATCTTGTATCAAAACCTGCAATAAGTAAACACAATCAACACATAAATCTATCGTAGAACGGAAAATAAAATCCAAAGCCTAAATTGATTCAAATCCTAATCCAATTAGTGAACCTCAATCAAATTTGTCTAATCAACCATTAAGCTCGATTAATCCAATCCCTTGATTAAATTATGTTTAACCATCTCCTAAACCAAATCTTCATCCCATTAAGAAAATACAAATGGAATAAATCCTCAATTAATGTTAATCAAACCCCAAGTCCAATTAGGAGACCCTAACTGAATCAATCCAATTATCCCCATACTTCGTTCACAACTAATCCCCTTTATGAGTTAATCAATTAACTCATGACAATCTAATTGAAAGCATGCTTAACATGATCAACTAGGTAATAAGTTCATTCTTAACCTACTGATCAACATCCTTCCAAGATTTGTTAATCAATCAAATATTAATTCGCCAATTTTATTCCAACCTATCTAACCATTAAACACCTTCCCCACTTCTGCAGCCATAACCAGAAGAACATTTACAATGGGACAGTCAGGAGTAATACCAAATACACATTCATCGCACTACCAGACGGGTACTTATGGAAAGAGACCCAATCAACTAGGATGTTTCAATACAGTACCCATGGGCACGAAATGAACTTCCAAGCAAAGCACAAAGATCAACAAGTATTCAACTCGCAGTCTCAGATCACCATCACCAATGGAATTATCGGTCGGGGATGATGCTAAATTGGAATATCTAACTAGAAGCCTGTAGATTGAGTGATGATCGAGGCAATCTGGAGATGTAGAGATAAAGTGGAGCACCGGCGCCTCACGATCGATCGACGAGGGTGCTTGGGCTACGCCGCCTGAGTGCATCAAATTTTAGGAAGAAGAAGGCGCCGATTTCGCTTGCATGTAGAAGAGAAATCACAAGGTTATATATATATATATATATATATATATATATATATATATATATATATATATATATATATATAGAAGACGGGAGGGAAGGCGGAGGAGAGTTGGCTATGGTTTGGCCGTGTGAGTTAGGGCACCGGGGGGGAGGGGAGAAGACCATTAAAGGAACTTCAATTTAGAATAAGAATATGCTACAAATATTATGATTGATAATAAGTCAGCTCAATGTTTGTCAAAGAATCCGATGTTTCATGAACGCAATAAGCATGTTGATATAAGATATCATTTTATTTGAGAATATATTGCAAAGAAAGAAATTGAACTGAAGTATGAAAAGACTATGAATCAAGTTGTTGATATTTTCAAAAGCCACTCAAATTTGATGATTTTCAAAGACTAAAGTTCACGTTTAGAGTAAAGAAGGTTAAAATTTAGAGGGGAGTGTTAGCTAGAAGTTAAATTAAACTTGAATACATAAACCATAACTAATGTTTGATGTATATGAATCATGTGGAATATGAATCTTGTAATTCATATATCTAGATAGAATAAGTTCATATATCTAAATGATGAAGTATGATTTAGGAGTTTTTATTTAGTAGTATAAAAATTCTTTTCTTATCCTTTCCTTTTATTTTCTATTTTTATCTCTCTTTTTTCTTTCAATGATTTTTTTTCCGTCTAAAATTACCTTTTTCGTTCCACACCTAGAAGTAAACATAGCTTAAATCACAAAGTTCACGGGAGTAAGGATCAAAACACAAAGTAAAATATAATTTTTAGATTACAACTACATTGTAAACTTCTTTGACACTCCAACTGAGCACTAAAGCACAAGCTTATTTCAAGTTGGATGAATAAAAATTTGGTATAATCAAATTAGTCGAATCCAATAGTTTGAATTTAAAAATTCGATTTGGTTCAGTTTTCAATTAATTGAGTTCGGTTCGATTTGATTTTAAAATTCGTAATTCAATTAAATTGAATAAAAATATTAATTTGATTATTTCTTTTTTAAAAATATAATTAATTAAATAAAATCGAGAGCAAACATCAAAACCCAAAGAAATATTTTTTTTAAGATTACAACTACACTATAAGCTTCTTTGACACTCCAACTGAATATTAAAGCAAAAGCTTATTCCAAGTTTGGTTTTACAGTGCCTCTAGCAAATTTAAATCGGCAATTTACCAAAAGGCGTACCCAAGAATAGGTATTTACCAAACAGCGTACCATGGTTTCATTTTTACCAAAGGCCGCACTTAATAATAGTGAACTTCCTCTTATATCCCTCCTGTTATCTACTGTCTTTCTCCTTCTCTCTCTGTAACAAATTTCGAGATGACGACTGCAGATACTTTTTCATACTTTTATTTTAAAATAATATAATATGAAAACGGCGCTGAAAACGTTGTAAGGTAAACATCAAAAAATATTTCAGTTAACAAATATCTCATCCAACGTGATTTAAAAATATAAATAAATAATTTTTATATTTGATTAATAGAAATTAAAATATTTAATAATATTTAATATATATATTAATATATAAAAAATATTAATAAATATATTAATAATATTTAATAAATATATTAATATTTCATTCCACACTGTTTATTAATAAATATATTAATAAATATATATAAATATATTAATAAATATATTAATATATAAAAAAAATTTGAAAAAAACGTTGGCTGAAAATTTTAAAACAAAACGTGTATTGATTTCAGGCCCACGCTGGGCCTGAAATCAAACCTTTCAGGCCCAGCATGGGCCTGAAATATTTTATTTCAGGCCCAGCGTGGGACTGAAATTTTTTATTTCAGGCCACGTTGGGCCTGAAATCTTTTGATTCAGGCCCGACTTGGACTCAAATTTTTTTTCCTATTTTAAAAATATATTAATATAAAAAAAACCTATCAAAACACTTAATTTCAGATTCAAACACAGGGCCTGAAATCATCCCAGGAGGGTCTGAAGTCAAATAACTTCAGATCCTATAAATAATTAATTTAATAAATAAAAATTAAATATAAAAAAATATTTTTAAAATTAAAAAATTTTTTGTGCCCTGGGCCTGAAGTAATCCGACTTCAGGCCCAAGGAGGGCCTGAAGTCTGATGACTTCAGGCCCTCCATTATTCATATTAAAATATATAAAAAAAATTTATAAAATGGTTTAATATATAATTACATATTATATAGGAGTGGTTTAGGTATATCAGTGAGTTTGGGTGCCGAAACATCTAATAGGAGTGGTCTAGGAGATGAGATTTTGGGTGCCGAAACATCTAATCTTGCTGTATCACCAATGCTATAGGAGTGATTTAGGTATATCAGTGAGTTTTGAGCAAAACTCACTGATGG
Organism: Boesenbergia rotunda; assembly: GCA_024364735.1. Lineage (NCBI taxonomy): Eukaryota > Viridiplantae > Streptophyta > Magnoliopsida > Zingiberales > Zingiberaceae > Boesenbergia > Boesenbergia rotunda. The sequence continues at coordinate 21,839 of JAGFNQ010004889.1, read as the reverse complement.
ACCTACCATATTTGGAATTCTGAAAACCCTATATCAGTGGACAGGGTTGAGCTAGGAGATGAGATTTTGGGTGCCGAAACATCTAATCTTGCTGTATCACCAATGCTATAGGAGTGATTTAGGTATATCAGTGAGTTTTGAGCAAAACTCACTGATGGACCTACCATATTTGGAATTCGGAAAACCCTATATCAGTGGACAGGGTTGAGCTAGGAGATGAGATTTTGGGTGTCGAAACCTCTAATCTTGTTGTATGACCAATGCTATTGGAGTGGTTTAGGTATATCAGTGAGTTTTGAGCAAAACTCACTGATGGACCTAGCATATTTGGAATTCTGAAAACCCTATATCAGTAGATAGGGTTGAGCTAGGAGATGAGATTTTGGGTGCCGAAACCTCTAATCTTGCTATATCACCAATGCTATTGGAGTGGTTTATGTATATCAGTGAGTTTTGAGCAAAACTCACTGATATACCTAAACCACTCCTATAGCATTGGTGATACAACAAGATTTGAGGTTTCGGCACCCAAAATCTCATCTCCTAGCTCAACCCTGTCTACTGATATAGGGTTTTGAGAATTCCAAATATGGTAGGTCCATCAGTGAGTTTTGCTCAAAACTCACTGATATACCTAAACCACTCCAATAGCATTGGTCATACAACAAGATTAGAGGTTTCGACACCCAAAATCTCATCTCCTAGCTCAACCCTGTCCACTGATATAGGGTTTTCCGAATTCCAAATATGGTAGGTCCATCAGTGAGTTTTGCTCAAAACTCACTGATATACCTAAATCACTCCTATAGCATTGGTGATACAGCAAGATTAGATGTTTCGGCACCCAAAATCTCATCTGCTAGCTCAACCCTGTCCACTGATATAGGGTTTTCAGAATTCCAAATATGGTAGGTCCATCAGTGAGTTTTGCTCAAAACTCACTGATATACCTAAATTACTCCTATAGCATTGGTGATACAGCAAGATTAGATGTTTCGGCACCCAAAATCTCATCTCCTAGCTCAACCCTGTCCACTGATATAGGGTTTTCAGAATTCCAAATATGGTAGGTCCATCAGTGAGTTTTGCTCAAAACTCACTGATATACCTAAACCACTCCTATAGCATTGGTGATACAACAAGATTTGAGGTTTTGACACCCAAAATCTCATCTCCTAGCTCAACCCTGTCTACTGATATAGGGTTTTCAGAATTCCAAATATGGTAGGTCCATCAGTGAGTTTTGCTCAAAACTCACTGATATACCTAAACCACTCCTATAGCATTGGTGATACAACAAGATTAGAGGTTTCGGCACCCAAAATCTCATCTCCTAGCTCAACCCTGTCCACTGATATAGGGTTTTCAGAATTCCAAATATGGTAGGTCCATCAGTGAGTTTTGCTCAAAACTCACTGATATACCTAAACCACTCCTATATCATTGGTGATACAACAAGATTTGAGGTTTCGGCACCCAAAATCTCATCTCCTAGCTCAACCCTGTCCACTGATATAGGGTTTTCAGAATTCCAAATATGGTAGGTCCATCAGTGAGTTTTGCTCAAAACTCACTGATATACCTAAACCACTCCTATAGCATTGGTGATACAACAAGATTTGAGGTTTCTGCACCCAAAATCTCATCTCCTAGCTCAACCCTGTCTACTGATATAGGGTTTTCAGAATTCCAAATATGGTAGGTCTATCAGTGAGTTTTGCTCAAAACTCACTGATATACCTAAACCACTCCTATAGCATTGGTGATACAACAAGATTAGAGGTTTCGGCACCCAAAATCTCATCTCCTAGCTCAACCCTGTCCACTGATATAGGATTTTCAGAATTCCAAATATGGTAGGTCCATCAGTGAGTTTTGCTCAAAACTCACTGATATACCTAAACCACTCCTATAGCATTGGTGATATAGCAAGATTAGAGGTTTCGACACCCAAAATCTCATATCCTAGCTCAACCCTATCTACTGATATAGGGTTTTCAGAATTCCAAATATGGTAGGTCCATCAGTGAGTTTTGCTCAAAACTCACTGATATACCTAAACCACTCCAATAGCATTGGTCATACAACAAGATTAGAGGTTTCGGCACCCAAAATCTCATCTCCTAGCTCAACCCTGTCCACTGATATAGGGTTTTCAGAATTCCAAATATGGTAGGTCCATCAGTGAGTTTTGCTCAAAACTCACTGATATATCTAAATCACTCCTATAGCATTTGTGATACAGCAAGCTCAACCCTGTCCACTGATATAGGGTTTTCAGAATTCCAAATATGGTAGGTCCATCAATGAGTTTTGCTCAAAACTCACTGATATACCTAAATCACTCCTATAGCATTGGTGATACAGCAAGATTAGATGTTTCGGCACCCAAAATCTCATCTCCTAGACCACTCCTATTAGATGTTTCGGCACCCAAACTCACTGATATACCTAAACCACTCCTATATAATATGTAATTATATATTAAACCTTTTTATAAAATTTTTTTTATATATTTTAATATGAATAATGGAGGGCCTGAAGTCTGATGACTTCAGGCCCTCCTTGGGCCTGAAGTCGGATGACTTCAGGCCCAGGGCACAAAAAAATTTTTAATTTTAAAAATATTTTTTTATATTTAATTTTTATTTATTAAATTAATTATTTATAGGATCTGAGGTTATTTGACTTCAGACCCTCCTGGGATGATTTCAGGCCCTGTGTTTGAATCTGAAATTAAGTGTTTTGATAGGTTTTTTATATATATTAATATATTTTTAAAATAGAAAAAAAAATTTGAGTCCAAGTCGGGCCTGAATCAAAAGATTTCAGGCTCAACGTGGGCCTGAAATAAAAAATTTCAGTCCCACGCTGGGCCTGAAATAAAATATTTCAAGCCCACGCTGGGCCTGAAAGGTTTGATTTCAGGCCCAGTGTGGGCCTGAAATCAATACACGTTTTGTTTTAAAATTTTCAGCCAACGTTTTTTTCAAATTTTTTTATATATTAATATATTTATTAATATATTAATATATATTTATTAATATATTTATTAATAAAGAGTGTGGGATGAAATATTAATATATTTATTAAATATTATTAATATATTTATTAATATTTTTTATATATATTAATATATATATTAAATATTATTAAATATTTTAATTTCTATTAATCAAATATAAAAATTATTTATTTATATTTTTAAATCACGTTGGATGAGATATTTGTTAACTGAAATATTTTTTGATGTTTACCTTACAACGTTTTCAGCGCCGTTTTCATATTATATTATTTTAAAATAAAAGTCTGAAAAAGTATCTGCAGTCGTCGTCTCGAAATTTGTTACAGAGAGAGAAGGAGAAAGACAGTAGATAACAGGAGGGGTATAAGAGGAAGTTCACTATTATTAAGTGCGCCCTTTGGTGAAAATGAAACCATGGTACGCTGTTTGGTAAATACCTATTCTTGGATACGCCTTTTGATAAATTGTGAATTTAAATCCACCAGATATTTATATTTGCCTTTCCATTGGAACTCATCAATTCAGAAAGAAGTCATGCACCCTAATCTCACCAACTATAATTATAAAAAAAATGATTAATGAAGTTTTTCCAACCTCGAGCAACCGATCCGGTCTTACGGAAGTTTTCCACTGGCCGCCAGGGTAAATCGGGAAGTGCTCGCAGTGGGCGGTCTAGAAGCCCAGCGTCCCAAGGTTTACACCCAATTTGGAGGAAAAATTCTTACAAATGCACCGTAGTTGGGGATCGAACCACGGATGTCTGGGATAACGACTAGTCGTCCTACCACTGCATCATAGCCCAGGGGCTCGCCAACTATAATTATAGCTCCATTTCAACTTCAACACATCATCATAATTAATCATCATAAATAATGCTCATGAACCGCAATATTGAACTCTTATCCAGAACAACACCAATGTTTGTCCAGCTTGAGTAATGAACTGAAAACATCTTTGCCTCTTCGTCACCTTTAGCTCATCCGATCCATGATGACACATGCATGCAGCATGTTTCATGTTTCAGGTTTCAGTAGAAAGATAACTTTCGGCCCTAACTAACTACTCCATCATGTTTCCCCCCAATTCCTCTTCACTTTTCAACGTAACGAAATCACATATATATTTAAACAACTTTATCGCCTTTCTCCCTTTCTTTTTCTCTCTCTGTCTCACATACTTGTAAAGAACTTACAGCATTCATGGCCCCAAAAGACTGCCAATAAAATAAAGTGGGACTGCAAAGGAGGAGCTAGCTAGGAGGATGGACGCCATTATTTTCTCCGCTGCACAGATCGCACGCTCGCATGCTTTGCCATTCTTTCTTTGCTTTGATTTTACCGCACGCTTCTCGAGTAGCCAGGCGCTGCAGTCTCAGTCGTAGTGGCGCATGCACCATGCATGCATGGCGGATGCCGTAGCTTCTTCAGCTCCTCATGAAAAGAGTGAGGCTACCATATATGGCTTGTTAATTAATTTTGCTGATTAATTATTAATTGCTTTGGCATCAGCTTTAGTTTGGTCTTTTTGGCTAGAGGAATGTGGCTTTATGGTTCAGCTTTAATTATTGATGTCACTGCACTATCAATGCATGACCACGTACGTTTAATCAGGCTCTTCATAAAATGCTGGGTTAATATTAATTTTTTATAATTAGCACTTGTTTTGTTGCTTGCTTTAGCATTATTTTATGTTAATGATTTAGAATATTTATTACCACCTGTTTGAACATCTCCTTTGCAGCCCCGGTCCTTCGACTCGAGAGGCCCTGGGCGAAACAATAAAATGAGATCTTAAATAAATTTTCAATAATATATAATTCATCTAAAACGACTTCTTTTAGCATTTTTATTTGCAAAATCTTCTATAATATTATCAGTTTCAAGATTTTCCAAAATATCTTTCTCAATACATAAAATTGCCAATCCATTTAATCTTTCTTGCGACATTGACGATCTCATATATGTTTTTAATAATTTTAATTTTGAAAAACTTCTTTCAGCCGATGCTACTGTAACAGGCATAGTCAACAAGATTCTATAAGCAATTGCCACATTTGGATAACAATCTACACTTTGAACAAATTCAAGAATATCAACCGCAGACATTATCATATTTGGTAAAGTCATTTTTAATATTTTTAATTCAGTAAATAAATCATCTAACTCAACATCTGATGAGTTGTCATGAGTTAAAATAGATTTTAAATTGACACAATATTTTCTCAATTCATCATCATCCAAATTTCTTAATGTTTTTGAATCAAATAAAAAACCAAATATATTTTCAAAAGTTTTCATTTGCTCGAATCTACATTTTAAAGAAGCAATTGTCATGTCTACAACAACAACAAAATAATCAATTCTAAAGGACTCTTCTAGTGATAGCGAAACTTCATCATCTTCTCTTTCATTAAATTGTTTTTTCCTAAAAATACGACGCTTTGTTGTAAACATTGGCTCTATGTTCATATCTAATGCAAGACTCTTAGCAATAGTCAAACTTGCAGCAAAACCATCATTCCTATACTTTTCAAAAAATGAGATTACACCTTCTAATTGTTTCATGGCAGAGTCGATGCACATAGATTTCGATTGTAATTTTTTACTCACCATATTTATAGCAAATAAGATATCATACCAAATGACCATACTAAGTAAAAATTCAAAATTTTCGATTGAATTAACTAAACTTTCAGCTTCACTTATTGATTTTGCATCATCACAAATATTACTTAATTCAAGTAAAGTTGCTCTCACTTCCACAATTTGAAATCTAATAGCTTGAACACTTTTAATACGACTTTCCCAATGAGTATTCGACAAAGATTTGATGGTTAATCCCTTCACATTATTAAGCAAAATTTTCCATCTTTTAGGAGAACTTGAAAATAATGTATATAAGCGTTGCACCACTCCAAAGAAAGAAACAACTTTAACACAAGAATGCGCCATATCACTAAGAGTTAGATTAAGACTATGACAAGCACATGACATATACAACGCTCTTGGATTTATTTCAAGTAACCTCTTTTGAACTCCTTGGTGTTTTCCTTTCATATTGGAACCATTATCATAACCTTGGCCTCTAATATTTTCAATACTAAGATCAAGTGATTTTAACACATTTTGTAATTCGTTAAAAAGTCCTAAACCCGATGTATCAGCTACTTTTAGAAACTCTAAAAAGTACTCCTCTATTTTCACTTTATCACATGACATATTAACACATCGTACTATAAAAGTCATTTGTTCTTGATGACTTATATCTGGGGTACAATCAAGAATTATTGAAAAATATTTGGCTTCTTTGATTTTATTAATGATAACACTTTTAACATTATTAGCTAAAATAGAAATCAACTCATTTTGAATTTTATGACCCAAGTAATGATAATGAATTTCGTTACTTTGAATACGCCTAATATGATCTTGCATCACATAATCAAATTCAGCAATCATTTCAATCAACCCTAAAAAATTTTCATTATTGTCTTGATAAAGTTTTTCATTAGATCCTCGAAAAGCCAAACAACGTTTAGAAAGACATTTTACCGTTGCTAATATTCTTGTTATAACTTGTCTCCAACGCTCTTTTTCTTTGAAATTTCTCGTTGTAGGTCTTTATCAATTGTTAGATTTTTATCTAATCGCATTTTTAATTCATTCCAAGTGTTCATATTAGTTATATGTTCAATAGTATTTTCATGTTCTTTAAGCCGTTCACTAAGATGTTTCCAATCTCTAAATCCATCCTTTGCTAATGAACTTCTATTGTTTTCAGATTTAAACAACTTGCAACAAAAGCAATAAACTTTATCCACATATTTACTGTACCAACCACTTTCGGTCTCTTATTTCTTCATTACTTAAATGTCTAGAATAATGAACACAAGAAAAATGCCTAGAAGTATCGTCCAAAGGATATATAATATTCATTTCTCTTATAAGCCCTTTTTCAACTAAAATATCACGTGCATTATTATCAAGATTATCCCAATTTCTTGGATCATATATGTCAAGTGAGTTAATAAATTCTTCATCAATATCAATATTCTCATTATCTACCCTATTTAAAACATTTTCATGCTCACTCAAATTTTCCCGTTCTTCATTAGCATCGTGAATCTCATTACACTCATCTACATCATCCACAGTCATAGTTAAATTTTGTGCATTTTCATGGGAACTTTTAACAAAAAATTTATTAATAGCACCTCTTTGTGATTCAGTCAATTGTTCTAATTTTTTTCTTTTTTTCCTTTTCTCACATCCAGAAAGATGTTTTTTAGGTAACATATTATAATGTACAAAATCACAACAATTACAAGAAAAAATAGACAATTCAAATTATTTCACTAGTAAAGGAATAATAGCACCTGGGATATGATAGTTTTCAATATTAATGGAAATGTCCTAGGTTAATCTAACCACCTCTTCAGACAACACCTGTTAAAAGAAAATTAAATCATTATCAAATTAAAACTAATTAGTAAAATGATGGTATTAAAAAAAAAGAACAATAGCATATTAGCATACAGAAATAACATATTAGAAGAGTGGAAAATAAGTTTCATAATTCTGAAAAATTAGCATATAAATATGCTAATTTATATGCTAATTTTGGAGTTTCTAGTCTGTTTGTACTATGTTGTTATACAGTCCGATCCCCAGCTTGTTCCATTCTTTTCACTTGGCACTCAAAATTAATTTTTCATTCGTCATCAGAGAACTATTTTTGTTGTATTTATTTTCACATATGTGCATCTATGGACTCTGTGCAATTCAACTGTTAATTTCAATTTTTTTTGAAAAAAAATTTGTTTTACAGAATGCTACTTTCATTTTTGTCATAACACTGGAAAATAAGTTTCATAATTCTGAAACTTATTTAAAAAAATAAAAATAAAGAAAAAATTGGCATATATGAAATATGAAAGTGAACCGATCATTACCAAAATTTGTAGAAGACTGAAGACTCGCAATTTAGCAAATGCGCTGGGAAATTAAAACTGCATATGGAATAAAATTCTCTTCCAAAGATAAAATCCAACGAAAATTTTAGAACCCTTGCTCACAATGACAATCAAACAATGGACAACAAAGCAGCAAAGCTCATAAGTCACAAGTCAATGAAAAATTGTAATTCTCAGAGCTCAACGGGCAACTATTTATTATCTATGTGAATATAAAAAAATCATCTCGGAATCTCCACAAATAAGTGAATAACGATAAAAAAATCTTGAGAGGGAAAATAAATTAATGAGATAACAGCAAAAAAAAAATAGTCGTTGAAGAGAAGAAGAAGAAGAGACGCGAGCATTAGAAAAGGAGAAGAAGACTATATCTTTGAGCTCTGACTGCTGAGGCGCACGCGCAAGAGCCAGGAGGCAAGTCGCAAAGGCCAGGGCACAGGCGTTAAGGAGCACGCGCACTCGCGCAGGAGGGCGGCAGCGGCAGGCGCTGAGGCCGGCAGGCGCGATGCGTGCGATGAATTGCCCTAAAATTTTCTTTCTGCATTTAATAGAAAAGATATATTATTTCTATTAAATATAACATATATTAAAAAAAAAATTGGGCCCCCTCAAAATATGGGCCCAGGGCCATCGCCCAGCTTGGCCCTCCTCCAGGGCCAGCCCTGCTCCTTTGTTGTCAGTCCTATATCCTATAGAATCGATTTTTATCCATTTCTATTATTCTTTTTAGGTACGGTTTAAAATTGCTCTTATATTCATAGGAGCCTTGGGTCAGGTACAAATCGGACCTAACCTTAGGCTCGTAATCGTATCAGATACCGGTTAATCCAGTTCTAACCCAAATTAACTGACCCTTGAATCAGATTTTTTTTATAGATGTATAAGTATTAAAAAAATTATTAGTGCTAGAACTTGAACCTAGGTCTCTTAATTAAAATCTAATATCCTAACTAATTAGATTATAACTATTAATATGCTTATATATTAGTTAATTATTTAATTACTAATCAATAATGTTTTTTGTTATATTAGTATTCTTAATAAGTAGGAGAAGAGTAAGAGAGATATTTATTTATTAATTAATTTATAATTATTTTCTAAAGCCTAGAACGAAGGCACAAATATTGCACGCGAAGCTTGGTACGAAAGTTATGGATTTAACTAGAGAAAATTATAAAAAACATTAAGCGAAAAAACTTACGAAAAATAAATATAAGAAAAGAAAGAAAATTAGTATAAATAAAATTATCAATATTTTTTAACAAAAATAAATGGAGAAAAAAATGAAAATGGATATAAAATAAAATTAAGATTTTATAATTTATTTGAATAATAAATATTTTAAATTAATATAAAATAAGAAACACTAAATGTATAACTTCTTGAGTCGCATCACCAAATACATAACGTAAAACATATAGAATCTTAGTGCGAACTCAAGACTTCCATGTGAGGTAGTCATCCATTCCTTCACCATGATGCCCTATACAATAATTTTTAAATTTCATATTTGACCCACAACAAATTAAAATCATTGGCAATATATGAAGTCGAAAAAGGTACAACAAGATATCTTTTTCTAAAATCTATTTCAACTTCAATGTTATTTAACTTAGTAAAAAAGGTACAATAAGATACAACTTTCACAATAATTTCATCGGAAAAAATCATTCGCACTGGAAAAAACTTAATAAAGAATTTACATACCTCCACAAACAAAATATTTGGGAATTTATGAATCCGAAATGCCAAAACAATGCTAGGGTGAAATCTCCATCCTAGAAATATTATATACAAATGAAATATAATACCTAAATTTGCTCTATTGTTTAAAACATCGTCATTAGAACCACTTCTATAGAATCAAATTATAAAATTCTAGCAGCGGTTATAATCGCTTCTATAAGCACTCTATAGGAATGGTTCAACAGCCACTTCTATAGATTTTTAACAACAATACTTAACAATTGTTAGAGGTGTTATATCAACTGAATCGTTTGTAGGAACGATTTGTAAAACTCGCTCCAATAGGTTAGTATATTTTTTACTATCGATTTATCAACCGCTTCTAATTATTCGATACTTGTTCATTTTTTTATGATAGGAAATGCATAATAACAACGACTTTTTACCAAAGGGCGTACTCAAGAATTGGTATTTACCAAAAGACATACCATGGTTTCATTGTTACCAAAGGGTGCACTTATTTTAATGAACTTTCTCTTATACCCCTCCTGCCAAATACTGCATGCCTTTCTCTTTCTCTTTCTCAGTAACGAATTCCGAGACAATTCAACATGTTTTTTTCAAACATGTCATTTTAAAATAATATATTATCAAAACGGTTAAAAAGTATGGTAAAAAATAAAAAATATTTCAGTTAAAAAAATCTCTTCCAACATGATTGCAAAAATATAAAGAGACGATTTTTTATATTTGATTAATATAAATTAATATATTAAATAATATTTAATAAATATATTAATATATAAAAAAACCTATCAAAATACGTAATTTCATATTCAAACGCAAGGTCTAAAATCGCGCTAGGAGGGCCTGAATACAGATGTATTTAAGCCCATGGAGGGCCTGAATACATTTGTATTCAGGCCCAAGGTGGGTCTGAATACAAATGTATTCAGGCCCTCCTTGGGCCTGAATACATAATGTATTCAGGCCGTGAGTAGGGCCTGAAATCAGTTGATTTCAGGCCCTGCGTCGACCTGAAATCATGTGTTATGATAGGTTTTTTTACGTAAGCTTGAATCGTAAAATAACATTTCTTTATATTTCTGAAATCATAATAAAAATCGCTGAGAAAAACTACCTTACGTGAGCTCAGAAATAACAAACATCTCTTTAGAAATATAAGGACTACCTTACGTGAAATCACAATAAAATTATCTTTCTCAGCGATTTTTATTGTGATTTCAGAAATATAAAGATATGTTTCTTTACGTTTCAGGCTTACATTAAAAAACCTACCATAACACATGATTTCAGATAGACGCAGGGCCTGAAATCAGTTGATTTCAGGGCCTGCTCAGGGCTTGAATACAAATGTATTCCGGCCCAAGGAGGGCCTGAATACATATGTATTCAGGCCCACCCTTGGGCCTTAATACAAATGTATTCAGGCCCAAGGTGGGCCTGAATACATTTGTATTCAAGCCCTCCTAGGGCCTGAACACAGATGTGTTCAGGCCCTAGGAGTTGATTTTATCAAGTTAATTTTTATCAACTTGATTATACATTTATTTCTATATAAATGATAGTGAAACTTGATAAAAATTAATTTTTATAAAAATTAATTCCTTGCAGATTCTGTATCAACTTGATTTTTAAAAAACTATCAGTGGGTTTATAAATTATGTTGCAATATGAGTTTTCTAGGATGAATCAGTGAGTTTCGGTGAAAACCCACTGATGGACCTAGGATATTTTGATTTCGCAAAACCCAATATCAATAGTTAGAGTTGAGCTAGGATATGATATTTTTGCTGTCCAAACTTTTAATAATTATAAATTATGTTGCAATAGGAGTTTTTTAGTCTATCAGTGAGTTTTCACCAAAACCCACTGATAGACTTAGGATATTTGGATTTCATAAAATCTAACATCAATAGTTAGAGTTGAGCTAGGAGATGATATTTTTGGTGTCCAAACTTCTAATGATTATAAATTATGTTGCAATATGAGTTTTCTAGGATGAATCAGTGAGTTTCGGTGAAAACCCACTGATGGACCTAGGATACTTGGATTTCTCAAAACCCAATATCAATAGTTAGAGTTGAGCTAGGAGATGATATTTTTGCTATCCAAACTTCTAATAATTATAAATTATGTTGCAATATGAGTTTTTTAGGTCTATCAGTGGGTTTTCACCAAAACCCACTGATGGACCTAGGATATTTGGATTTCTCAAAACCCAATATCAATAGTTAGAGTTGAGCTAGGAGATGATATTTTTGGTGTCCAAACTTCTAATGATTATAAATTATGTTGCAATATGAATTTTTTAGGTCTATCAGTGGGTTTTCACCAAAATCCACTGATGTTCTCATACCGTATCAGTTGACACAGAACGATGCAGCAACAATGTAGAATCATAGCTTATTTTATTAAATCATCCTTATATCTTTAATTTTGCTGATCAATATATATTATTATCTCTCTTAATTATTTTTTATATTTATTAATTTTACAGAACAATGCAGGACCTGAAATCAAAGATTTCAGGCCCTCCCTGCTCAGGACCTGTAATCAAATGATTTCAGGCCCTGCGTCGGCCTGAAATCATGCGTTATGATAGGTTTTTTTACGTAGGCCTGAAACGTAAAGAAACATCTCTTTATATTTCTGAAATCACAATAAAAATCGCTAAGAGAGACTACCTTATGTGAGACATTCTAATTAATATAAAACGAGCATTATATTAAAAACGAATTTAAAGATATATATATCGATTCCTTTGAAAAAGAAAAAGCAACTTCAATGCATGCATTACTTTTCTCTTTAAGTTTGTTTTTTTGAATCGAGAACTAATCTAAGACTGAATCCGAGTATGATAAAACGATAAAGCGATTTTTTACAGCTGGGCCTGAAATCTTTTGTTTTAGGCCCACGCTGAGCCTAAAATAAAAATCTTTCAGGCCCAGCGAGGGCCTGAAACCAAAAGATTTCAGGCCTTTCTAATTTCAGGTCTTTTTATATATTAATATATTTATTAAATATTATTTAATATATTAATTTATATTAATCAAATATAAAAAATCATCTCTTTATATTTTTGAAATCACGTCGGAAGAGATATTTTTTTAACTTAAATATTTTTGTTTTCTTTACCTTACTTTTTTTAGCCAATTGCATAATATATTATTTTAAAATAAAAAGTCTGAAAAAACATGTTCAGTTATTCGGAATTCGTTACTAAATGAGAAAGAGAAAGAGAAAGACTACTAGCGGAGGGGTATAAGTGGAAGTTCACTAAAATGGGTGCGCCCTTTGGTAAAACTGAAACCATGGTACGCCTTTTGATAAATATCAATTCTTAGATACGCCCTTTGGTAAAGACAAACATGCAGGAGAAAATGACAATGGGTGATTTTGTCTCTCCATATATTTTTCCGAACATTCCAACTACTTTATATATTTTTTTTAATTTTTAGAGGATGTTTTATTTTGCCCTAAGAGTTTTCTTGTCTCTTTTAAACGTCCTTAGAGTTTTAAATCCCTTTTTCCTCTTCTCATAGTTTTGATTTGTTGTTGAAAAACCTCCACCGGCCTATTCTCTTTCCATTACAAACCCAACCTCTTTCTATCTATAGAGTATAAATCTAGAATGTTTCAGCAATTAATTGGTATTTTGTGTATAATTAACAATATTTAATATATGTTAATAGTATAAAATTTGTGTTTATTATTTAAGGTTTTTGACCGAGCGTGTAGCATATGATCCAATAATAAGCTTACTATTTAATTAAGAATATGCACTCTTTGTCACATTCCGAGGAGCTGTCCGTCTGATACTGACCGGAATGCTACTCTGTTGAATACCGAAAATAGGAGGGTTTATTTGCAAAATCCCAAAAACATAATAAAAACCCTAAGTTCTCTCTCCTCTGCGCTGATTCCTCTCGAAAACGCTCGACGCCACATGACCCCACGCCAGACGCCACACCCCACGCCATTAGGTTTCGCCCAACGCTGACATCGCCGTAGTGGTTGGGCCAGCGAGCGAGCGCCGCCCGAAACCTCTCCTTGTGCGGTTCCTTTCCTCACTGTGCGCCGACGCTGCCTCTCGTTTCCTCTTCATTACCTCCTTCCTTCCTCTGGTTACACACGGCGCCACACCTGGATCAACCTTGCTCTCTTCGCCCTCGACCCCAGCAGTTTCACTCATCAACTTACGTCGCTAAAGGCTTAAGGAGGCAGAGGGTTAGCAAAGCTCTCCGCTTCGATCAGTTGATGCTACCGTGAGCTTTCACCGGAGGTGCCAGGACCATCAATTGGGGTAACGAGATTATTTTCCTGAGTTAAGTTACAACAATGGATTTAAGTGATCGTTAGGAGGTTGGATTGGATTTATTTTGGTGCTATGCATTGATGGTTTTGCCGTGAGTTGCAATTTGGTTCCTGTAGGGTGTTCCTTTCCTCCGTTTGGGAGAGTTGGTGGTATTTTGTTCAGATTGCTAGTTGAGGATAGTTTCTGCCATATGCTGCCTTAAGGTCAAGGATTGAAGTTGACCTTTGGTTCGGTTTTGAATGTTTTTTTTAATCAATTCTTGGTCATGAGTTTTGTGTTGAATTTTGGGTTTGAATTCTAATCTGGTTCTTCCTTTGTGCTGTGAGACTAGATGGGATGAATTTTGGGGACTAAACATATACTTGAATGTAGTCCCAAATTAGCGTGAGCTAATTGTTAAGATAGATGTAATTAAATAGAAGTTGTGATTAGGATTTGTCCTAATTGTGTTTAGCATTTTGTTTAGCTAATTTGGTCAGGACAAATAGAAGTTGTAATTAGCTAAACTTATCATTGGTACAGGACTTTGATTTTGGACTCACACCTTGATCGTGGAAGGTTCTCTTCGTTTACGAACATCTGAAAAATAAAGGCAAATACTTCTCCTTTGTACTCGTGTAGTTCATTTATCTTAATGCATGGCGTATTATGTCTTTATAGGTTTGCTTGACCTTGTACCTTGTTGTTTGTTATTTTAACATCGCCGTTGATACCTTTCATCGTTGATCTTCGAGTATTCGAAATTCCGTATTTGTACAGTCTTCCGTTGGATTTCTGTTCTGTAAAGTACCGCTTGTACGCGAGTACTTAGAAGTTCATTAAACACAATTAGGTTTATTTGACATTAGAATTATCCTATCTAGTAGTGTAGATGCATAATCGGTTTTTGATACTTGGTTGATTGTATCATTGCATAGTTGATACTTATTGATTTTGTTGCATTGTTATTTTCCAGTTGTTCGTGCATCATGTAGCATGCACCATACCTGCACGTTGCATACTAACAACTGTTGTGCTTCCATATGTTAAGTCGTCATTAGTCATTTAGTTTCTTAGTTCGCTCAACCACTTATTGTCGTGGTAGGCTCTAGAGTGCGAGCAACTGTCCTGTTATGCCACACATGTTGTAGCTGTAGGCAAGCAGTGCCTCACCATTGTTTTCGAGGGATACTAGAGTTATTGATAGCTCCCCCCTATATATCGGGGTTTGGAGTAGATGACTCCCCAGCATCCTGTCCACTCAACTAAGTGTATTAGTGGTATTTGTTGGAGTGCGTACAGTTGTCACAGCCCTACCCACTCAGTCACACAGATGAGATGTGTTGGCAGCTTGACTAGCGTCAGGGGTGACACATATCATTGCATCATATGCATTTATGCATTTTCTTGTGCTTGTTGCATTAATATGAATTATGGTTGCTGCATTGGTTGACATGCATGTATGTTTTGATATTGTGATATCATGTGGTTGTTCGTACATGCTTAGTTTTTATTCGATTTTATACCATGTTGTTTTACAGATGATTTATAGGTTTAGGTACTCTTATATTCCTTATGGACTGTACCCTGTTGTTTCTCTACTTATTATATCTTTTGTTATGTCATACTATTGTCTATTCTTATATCCGCTGAGTCCGCCCGAACTCACCACCCCTGCTTATTCATTTTGTTTTCAGATAGCAGGTAGTTGCATTTCTTGGAACTAGGAGAGGATCCAGTTGTCAGTCCCCCGGTGTAGTTGTTTTGGGTATTTGGTTTTAGTTGTTTTATTTTCTGCACTTTGTGAGTTTCACATTTATTTATTTATCCGGTATCATCTTGTTGGTTTGCTATATTCGTATCTTTTGGGTATTCGGACTCGCCTCTCTGCTAATTTAAATTTGTCTAAAGATATTAACTGTGTGGTTGTGCTTTTACATTAATGTTAATGATGGCTGAGCCATCCAATTATTATAAACTGTGTTGTTGTGTTTATTTTCTTTCACTACAAGAATTTTTGCAATCAACAATGCCCAATCGACAACGTTTTTTAAAAAAAAACGTTGTCTTTTTTTGTTTTACAACGTTTTAGTGAAAAGCGTTGTCTATGTGTTTTACTTTTTAATAACGACAACGTTTTATAATGATGCGATGTGCTTAGTGTTGTGGTTTCGGATGAAAGACAACGCTGTTACAAAAGCGTTTTTTAAAAGCGTTGTCGTATTTCCCGCTAAAATAAAAAACACATCCCCTCCCTCCACCTCGCTCATTGCCAACCCTCGGCGGCTCGCGAAAAATCTCTCCGCGCTTCTTTTCTCCGCGAAATATCTCCCTCCACCTCCCTCATTGCCACCTCCCTCGTCCTCTCCTCTCCACGAAATCGACATTGTGTACGATCTGGTGAACATACATCTTCTCCTAGCTCACCACCAAGAAGTATCCACGAGCTCTTCGTCCGCCGAGTGGAAACTGAACCCCAGCGGCAGCATCACGACGCTCGCCACTACCCTCTCCATCTCTCTCTCTCGCAGTCGCCGACGTTCTGACTCTGTGGCGGTCAGATTTCAAGCTTCTGCTGGTGACGCTCGGGGAGAAGGGGGTTGCAAATTACTACACCAAGGTACATCTTCCTCGAATCACACTTCTCTCTTACCGCTTTGGGAGTAAGATCGATAGATTCTAAAATCCTAGGCCAGTAAGCATGTCCCGCTTTGGGAGGTTAAGTGAAATTTGTGCAGTTGTGCTGTGACGGCCAATGTAGAAAGCAAGGCTAGGAATCCCTGAGACAGAAGACCTCATCGCTCGCCAACGCAGGCTTCTCTTTGGGTCTCCTGCTCTCGTCTCCCCGTCCAGATCATAACGATGATCTTTGTCGATGGCCTTCCCATCTCCCAACCCCGATTCCGATCCCAGGTCGATGCCCGCTGACCTTTCTCTTTTCGCAATCTGCCAAGTGTTTGATGTTTTGCTTCTTTGGCCAGGGAAGGGAAATCTTGACTTACTTGTTGGAGCATCCGGCCATTGTCTCCTCCTCAGATCGCCTGAAGGACTCTCCGGAGACAAGGGTCTCCTCCGCCGACCGTTCGCTGCTCGGCCGCCTCGTCTACGTCTTCCAGCGAGAGTACGCCACCGTTGATCCCGCCATCGTCCAGGTAACCCCCTTATCGCCCTCAAAGGCGTTTATTTCCACTCGATGAGCTCTTAGATCTGTTCCTGCTCTTGGTTATAGGTAGCTGGTGGGCACGGACGAGGCGACCACTTGTGTCGGCCTTGTGATCCGCAGTAGGAACAGCGAAATGTGAGGATTTGGTGCTTTCTTGCTCCAGATTACACAAAGTTGAGAGTATTTTTTGTTATGATACGATTGTCCTTCTATTGCAGGACCTCTGTCAGCCATATGGATTTTCCGGGCGTGGTTAGCAATGGCCTCGAGCAAATGATGTCCTCCATTGTCGTCAATGATAACCCAGGAGATACTGCTTTTGATGTTTGTTTCACGTCTTTTTTCTACTTTGCCATATTCGGCCATTACCAAAAATTTAGCTGTCAGCAAGATCCTAATTTTTGGCATGTAACGCTATATCTGCAGGTTCATCTCATTGAGGGCTTTGATGATAGGCCCAAAAAGGTTTGATTCATCTTGTCGGATCTTATTGGAATGCCAGCACACTAAACTTAATATTCTATGCAGCATTCAAGTGACAAAGTTGCATCAGAAAGAAAGCAGAAAAAAGAAGGTTTCTCTTTGCCTCTATGCTCAAAGCTGGTTGAAGTTTTGCAAGATAGCCAGTGGAAGTTTCACCTGCAAACATTATGTGTCCTCAAGCATAACACTAAAATAGATTCAATGGGAAATGCTTGCTGGCTCGGCAAAAAATTAATATTAAATACAAGACATGGAAGCATGTCCCAGCTGCTAGTAAAGAATTAATATGGGAATCAGTGAATGTAAGTTAGCAATTTTTAACAATTATAATTTTTACCTTCTAATTATTATTAACGCCTTTAATCCTTTCTATCTCAGGTTAGATTAACAAGTAAAAAAGTATTATAATGTGGAGATTCTTTCTGAGAGAGGACTTGTCTCTTACTTTATGTTTTGTGCAGATTGGTTTTCTTGTGGCAGCACTCTTGGGCCTTAAAAGAGTTTTTTTTGGAGGATCATACATTCGTGGACATCCAAGCACAATGGACAACATATCAGATGCTATTAATTATTGGTAACTATTATGCTAAGAAGATATAGAATTGTCAGTGTGAACCATCCAAATAAAATACTTTGTTTGAATTTCTTCTTTTAGTGCCCTTGTGTATCATAGATAATTGCTCAGCGATTAGCATCTTAGAAAATCTGATTCACAATTTACATAGTGTTTGATTTTTGGTTGCTTTCTATATCTAGGTCAAAGGGACAAATGGAAGCAACTTTTTTCCGTCATGAAGGATTCTTAGGAGCTCTTGGTGCCTTAATGAGTTACAATGACCATGATACTGAAGATACTGAAAGGGTACCCATGAAAACTCAAAAGGACTAGTGAAGTTGCAACCTTTCTTATCTATTTTAGGATTAAGTTTTTTCTGTGTTAAGGACTGTGCTCTTCTTAATTGGGTTCTTGCCAGTCATCTCTCATCTATGCTTCAAATAGATAGGGAAATCAAATGGTTCTGCCCCAAGGGCTGACTTTAACTTCTCTGCTTGTATAAAAATAATCAACAAAGTTTCTAGCTTTTTCTAAGTTGAATTGCCAGATGCATGCCATTGTCTTCCCATTTTGTAAATAGTCTACACTCGATGTCTTATTAGTCTCGAGACGGTTGACACTTGATTTTATCATTTATTTCCTCACATCCTAATGAGTTGGCATTATCCATACCATGTGTCTCTTACTAATCACTCAAGTTGTCCAACTCCTAGAGAATTTCCAAAGGATAATCCTAGTGTTTACCAGGGCATTGCTTTCCTTATTTGATGGTTTAATACTACATGATTTAATCTTGATAACCATTTATTGATCAATTTTTTTTATCCAAAAGTTTCTAATTCTGCTTTATCAACTTTCTATATTTTCTTCTTTATAAGATCTACATAAAATTCATTGAGCTACATATTTGTTTTGTCACTTATCATGATAGGACCTGCTTTCTTTTTTTTTTAAATGATAGGACTAGCTTTCTCTTTTTATGTCCCAACACCCGACTTGCTTAACTGTTTTCTCTGGATGATTTCATACACTATTGCCTTTCATTCCCGTCTTTCCTCCTAGTTGACTTCCATCAAAACTCGATGTTGACCATATCACTTGTGCAGTAGTGTCTTCGACAAAATAGGTATGCATAATGCATATTGAACCTGCATACTCCTACTCAATGCAGAGTTATACATTATAAGTTGTCACTACAACAACCAAGCCTTATCCTGGGGTTGGCATATTATAAGCTGTCACTCATGAGAAAAATATTAAGATGGTTTTATTTAGATTACTGTAGGATTCGTCAAATTCTTAGCATTTACTCAACTACGCAAATTTTATTTCTTTTTTCTTCTTTTTTTTTTTTTTGAATTGCAACAGCTTGAGGAACCCTACTGTTTTTTTCCATGCTGTTGCTTGACAAAATGTGGTTACAAGAGTTCTCATGAAACTTAAACACACTTTATCAAGAACACTATTTTTCAAAGACAAATTGAAAGACGTAATAAAAGAACAAAACACTAGTTATGAGCTTCCATTTTCATTCTTTTTGCAACAAAATGTCAGCGATTCAAGGAATTTGCAACTAAAAGGTCAAGTAATGATGTTTCTAGTGATAAACAAAGCATACAGTTTCTCATCACTTCTTGATTGTGAATCATGATATCATGAAAATGTTTTGCTCTGATAAATTAGTTTGCAATTGTATATTGAATATTCCAATATTCACATAATCACTTTTACATGATCGTAGGTTTGTGGATTTTGAGAACTTGGCAATGATTGACCATGCTGCCTTTTCTCCACCACTTTATTCCCTAACATTTATTGTCTAGTTCTATAAAAAAAAATGAGTGCATTTTGCAAGAAAAGTTTTTTTGTGTCTCTAGTTCTCTCTCTCTCTTCAAATAATCATAAGTTTAGTTTAAATTTAATCAATTGCTTTAACATTTTTGTTACCGTTAGTAATAGTTTAAGATGTATATCTTTGCAATTTTCTTGCATACAAAGTGAAGGTTAGTTTCCCTGTTTCTGAAAACATGCTTCAATCATGTCCAGCAACATTTTCCCCTCATTTACCAGTGTCTGAATTATAGTGGGTTTTGCATGAGAAATTCCATGGCTTTAGGGTTTTCCTAGAGTTTCATTTTTAGCCTATTTGACAGGAGTGTGACCATGAACCTTCAGCAAATATGGATGGAAACTTAACGTCTGAACATAACGAACACAGCATATTTCCGTATCTCCTTGTCAATGTTGGCTCAGGTGTTAGCATGATTGAGGTAATCTTGAATAGGAAAATTAAATAAAAGTTTAATTTCTTGTTTTGGTAACGGGACAAATTAATAACTAGGCCTCAAGCAGGTGATTGAAAAATGGAAATTTCAGCGTATTATTGGGACACATTTAGGTGGTGGTACTATACTAGGCCTTGCAAGGTTGTTGACAGGGTGTACAAGGTAATAATTGTTGGAGAAGTTCTTCCATGCTTTGTATCATATTGATTTTTTATATCACACATCTTTTGTAGCTATGCAGAGTTATTGGAGTTGAGCCAGAGGGGAAACAATCTAGCAGTAGACTTGACTGTTGGAGACATATACGGAGAGCAGGGTTACTCAAAGGTAAATTTTCCTACTTTACGTTGATTTATTTAATGTAATACATAGCACAGTTCATGCATCCTGAAAAAAAAACAAGTAGAATAATCAAAAGATTTCTGGTTGGGTGGAGTACAGAGCTAAGAGAAACAACTGAAGCCTTACTAGCTACTGTTATAGGAGCGAGCTCACTATATTACATAGCACAGTTTATGCAGCCTTGGTTGGGTGGAGTAACAGAGCTAGGGGAAACAACTGAATGTTTCAGGAGCTCACTCATTGCATCACGTAGCACAGTTGGTGCTGCACCAAAAGTAGAATAATCAGAGTTTTTTGTTGGGTGGAGTAACAGAGCTAGGGGAAACAACTGAAGCTCTATTGGCCACTGTTTCAGGAGCTCACTCATTGCATTACGTAGCATAGTTGATGCTGCACCAAAAGTAGAATAATCAAAGAGTTTTTTGTTGGGTGGAGTAACAGAGCTAAGGGAAAAAACTAAGCTTGTACTGGCTACTGTTACACGAGCGAGCTCATTATATTTTGATTGAAACGCCCATGATTTGATTGCGAAAAGGAGTAACTTATTCTGGTGAATAAGTGAACATTGGCTAAAATCCATAACCTTGAGGCTTTTGCAAGTTGTGCTTTGGCCTTTCCTATAAGCGCACCATCCTTCACTTTTGAAATCTTGTTTTGGTCATCTGTTGCTACAGCAAACTGTCTGCTTGTTGTAGCTAGACTAGTTACTCTTCTTTTGTATTATTCTGAAGTTTCTTTGTTGGGGTTATACTTTCTACCTTCAGTTTTGCACTTTTTGGCAGGTTGCTTTTTGTCAAGCTAGTCCGTTTATGCTTCACCTGTTTCTAAGTTCTGTCATTTGTTATATTACGTTAAGTGGCTGAGCTGTTGCTCACTCATTATTTTTCAGAAAAAGTAGAATAATCAAAGATTTGAAAAATGACAATTTTTCTTAGTCTATGTATTCTCGGTCGTCTTGTTGTTTCCTTTATGCCTTGCTCATGTATGAGGCAAGTTAGATGTGCCACAG
>JAGFNQ010004888.1:168294-201528 GCA_024364735.1 Boesenbergia rotunda | reverse complement strand
AGAGCATTGAGATCGATTCCCCGAGCAAGTTGTGATTGGTACTCGTCGTTGAAAGGCCTAGCTGAGGAGAGGTTTGTCTAAAGCATCGCACTCCACTCGAGCGCTTCTTGTTTGTCCATTTCCATCACGCGGAGCTCTCAGAGCATTCAGGAGGGTTTTTTGAAGATCTTCGAGGGTTTCTGAATCACAACCGCAACCCCATTCATCAAGCAAGAGGAGTTTGGATGGAATTGTCAGCTTCGCCAGTAACCTACGCAACTCGTCCGTGAGAAATCGATTTCAGATGATCTATGAGCTAGAGGGTTTCTAGTTAGATCTTGGGTGACAGCAAGATCTTGTTTGAATTGAAGAGTGAATATGTTGTTTAGTTTAAACTCTTTTGCAT
This sequence comes from Boesenbergia rotunda, assembly GCA_024364735.1. Classification (NCBI taxonomy): domain Eukaryota; kingdom Viridiplantae; phylum Streptophyta; class Magnoliopsida; order Zingiberales; family Zingiberaceae; genus Boesenbergia; species Boesenbergia rotunda. The sequence continues at coordinate 201,143 of JAGFNQ010004888.1, read as the reverse complement.
TCATTTCTAAATTTTATTCGCTGTAGTTTGATTCTGTATCTGCAAACTTTCAGCTTCTGATCGGTCTGTGCACCGACCCAGGCATCATCTGATCGGTCTGCCGACCGATCAGGTGTGCATCTGTTCGGTCAGCCGACCGATCAGTAAACCTTCTGCTGCAATTAATCCCGGTTTACGTATTCCTCTTGTTTCAAATTTTCAAATCGAAGTTAGATACAAATCTTAGTGTACTATTGCGCTTGATATTAGTTTTATTCTTCAACCTTGCAATTTATATTGGCTTGCTTAATTTCCTAGTTGGTTAAGTTCATTAATTACATTTTCTTAGTTTAAGCTTGCTTAGTTAAGCCGATTTCATTTCCACTCTATTTCCAATCTTATTTGCAAAACAAAACCACAGTTCTTATTTGAAAACCCTAAAACATTTAACGACATATAAATTCGAGCATGAATCAAACATTCATTCAACTAGCCCTAGGAAAAACACGACCGTGGCCCCTTTACTACATTTTTATCTTTGTTAGCCAAAAGGGTTTTCAGCTTTATAAATATCTAAATTTGAGACCCACATTCGTGACATCTATTTTGGAGAGCATCACTCACCACCACCCAATACTATGTTATTCAAATTTCAGTTAATCGGATTAGTCCTTAATCTAACCAATCCTAGGTCTAAGCATGGTAAATTGCAGACAATAAATAGACAAGCAATCATGCAATTTAAAACAATAAAAGAAATTTATTTAACTATAACAATTGTTTTTAAGTTGGCTCCCCCTGGACTAAAGTCATGGTAATGATTAGGTAAGATATGAATCTTGTCCTTGGGGATCCAATAATGGTTTGGTCCAGCTTGGTTGTTCAGGCAAAGTTTACGTACCCATGCCTAAACTTTGGGTCTAGACTGATTCAGTACAGCATAATATGACCTTTGTCTAGCCATAGTTCGATACCCTAATCTGGATCGATTTAGAACAGACTTCTATTTTCCAAGGATCATATCAAGACCCTTGGAACCCGAAGTGAATCGTTCCAAAGTTGCTCTAAGGTCCTTGACTTGAGTTTTCAAGGAGGAGTTCTCTTTCTCAAGTTTTTCAACTTGAGTAGAGGTTCCTTCCTGAACCTTCTCAGTCAAGGATCTAGAGTTAGCATACTCTTTCAGGAGTTTTACTTCCTGTCGGAAAGACTCGACTCGAATTTTGGCTTTCGCCAAGTCGCGAGAAAGATAAGCAATTAATTCTGATAATTGAACTCTAGAAAATCCACATACAGTGATTTTGCCGTCCTCTGAAAGTGTGAGCTTTCCGTCGTCCAGCTCCGATTCTGATTTGGTCTCGATTTCTTCCGAAGCAGTCAGGGCGAGCAGGTTCGATTGTGGGGTCTCTTCTTCTTCTTCAGTGGAAGACTCGTCCCACATTGCTTGAAGGGCCTTCTTCCTTCTTGTCTTCTTCATCTCCTTCAGATTGGGGCATTCCGTCTTGTAATGACCCTTCTTTTTTCATTCGTAGCAGGTCACATTTGGTTTGGTCTTTTCATTTGAAGGTTCAGCTGGCTCTTCCTTTCTACGGCTGGCTTTCCTTCTGTTGGTCTGATTTTTCAGCTCCTTGTAGTAGTCTCGGGCTAGCCGAACCAGCTTGGGTCGATCTCCTTCGCTGTTTTTTGAGTCCGAGTCTGAGTCAGACTCGGGTGCAGGTTGAAGCTTCTTCTTGACCACTTTTCCTGTTTTTCCTGCAACAAAAGCAATGCCTTTCTCGGCTAAGGTGGAGTTAGTCTGCTCATGTACTTCAAGTTCAGAAAATAACTCGTCTAATTTGATTTTAGAGTGATCCCTTGAAACTTTGTACGCATCTACCATAGATGCCCACAAAGTGTTTCTCGGGAAAGCGTTAAGGGTGTACCTGATCAGGTCACGGTTTTCTACCTTGTGACCAATTGAATGTAGACCATTTATTAGCTCCTGGATTCTGGCGTGGAGCTGGGCTACAGATTCGCTGTCGTTCATATTGATTGTGTATAGCTTGTTTAGCAGTAGGTCCCTCTTGCTGATTCTGGTGTCGGAGGTTCCTTCGTACAACTCAATTAAATTACCCCAGAGTTCCGTTGCACTGTTGAATGGTCATACCCGATTCAACTCTTCTTTGGTTAGGTCGCATTGGAGTGTCTGAGTCGCTTTAGCATCAGCCTCGATCTTTCTTTTCAGAGCCGCATCCCATTCTGTGTAAGGCTGTGCCACTCCTTCAGCATTTTTTAGGATTTCCAGACCAGATTGGATTATTATCCACATGTCCACTTGACTCTTCCAGTAGGACTTCCATCTGACTCTTCCAGTAGGAAAAGTCCTCCCCACTGAAGAGTGGTAGTCTGGCTGTACTGAACCCTTCTTGCATGACAATTTAGAAATTCTGAAATAATAACAACAAGAACAGTCCCAAGACTTGGTCTTGGATTAGCAGTGCGGGAGTAAGATATTTAAAAGAAATTATCGTGTGGTGTTGCACCAACCTCGATTAACGATAAAAATTCGATCGAAAAGGAAATTAAAAATTTCGTAAAAAATCTGAAAAACTCCCAAATTGGTAGTTGACCAAATTTGAGATTCCCCGCTCTGATACCACTTGTTGGATCGAGAAACACGATAGAGGGCGGGGGGGGGGGGGGGGTGAATATCGTGAAAACGTTTCGGATTAAGAGAAGAGAATACGCAACGGAATTAGAACATACACACAAAGAACACAAGTAGTTTTACTTGGTTTGTAGTCGCGGTCGGCTTCTACTCCAAGGCCCACGGTCCTTGACCGTTTACTGCGGGCTATTCTATATTCGCGCAAAGGTTTACAGAGTTTGATATAGAAATATTGTAGTAAATAAACGAATACACTTTTCGTTACCGACGCCCGGTGTAGATTGTACTTCGGAGCAGAGGGTCGTCGTCGGCGCTAGAATCTCGAGATCAGAGTTTGCCGGAGCAAAGCGCTTGAACGAAAAACTTAGAGGCGTTGGAAAATTGTTATTCTGAAGCCTTGGGGTCGAGCTCCTTTTACAGTGCTCCTGGGGGCGCTTGGGACGTCGGGGGCCCTTGACACGTGCCTTCGGATCCGAGAACCTCTATTCGAAGCTTGGTCAGCCCTTATCCCCTTCGAATTGGCTCTGGAGCTGATGGGGGTGCCCGGGACCTCCGGGGCACCCTGCTTGACTTGGTCCGCTGGCTTTATACTAATTTTGCTTTGATTGCATTTTTGCTTTGACCATGGGCGCCTGGGACCTCCCAGGCACCCATCCCAATGTTTTTCAAAGAAATTCTTGCTTCCTTGTTTTGCCTTTGACCTTAGGCGCCCGGGACCTCCCGGGCGCCTGGCCCAGCTACCTGCCCCTCTCCTTTGGGGCGTTCTGAGCTGCAGAAACACATTCCCTTGGTCCCTGTATTCAAGGTTAGTTCCAAAACAACAAAGCAAGAATATTAGTTGATTTTTACAGACGTAGCTGTCATGGTTCTGACTTCGAGTCTCCCAAATGGTACCCTAGGTCGAACCGACGCCTACTGTTCCCTCGACGGGGAACACGTCCTCACCTACTCCTCTCAGGAGAGTTTACCTTTTGCCAACCGGCTCCTCCAGTTGGACTTTTGCCCAGCAGCCCTTCGTCAGGTGCCTAGCAGCCCTTCGCCAGGTCTTCGGTACCTAGCAGTCCTTCACCAGGTGCCTAGCAGCCCTTTGCCAGGTCTTCGATTCCTAGCAGCCCATCGCCAGGTGCCTAGAAACCCTTTGCCAGGTCTTAGGCTTTCGATGCCTAGCAGTCCTTCGCTAGGTGCCCAGCAGCCCTTCGCCAGTACTTCTTTCTGCACACTCAGTGAACACATTAGACCAAAATAACATCTTAACTTTTGAACCCTTTGCCATTATCAAAACCCAGGTTCGACTTAGGTGCTGCCTGCACCAACAATCTCCCCCTTTTTGATTTATGGCAACCCGGTTCAAAAAGTTAAGTTAAATAAAAAGCAGGTAAAGTACCAATTTTAATTTCCTCCCCCTAGAAGGAATCTCCCCCTAGATTTTTCAAAGGTTCGCGGGGTTTTTGAAATAGTTTCTAAGTCTAAAAGTGAAATGGTTTTTCAATACTTAGAAAATTTTCAAGAAAAAGGTCTAATTTAGAAAATATTTTCCAAAAAAAATATTTTGAGTTGGGCACTTGGAAAATTTTCAGGAGAATTTGAAATTTACACTTAGAAAATTTTCAAGTAAATACTTAATTTTTGCACTTTGGAAAATTTTCTAAACTTATTCTGAAGTTTTAATACTTAGAAAATTTTCAAGCAGTGTAAATACTTAGAAGGCAATTTAAATATTTAGAAATATTTTTCAGAAAATTTTGAGCAAGTATTTAGAATATTTTCAAACAGAATTTACTTTTTGAGAAAAGTGATAAACATTTTGAAGGAATTGAATTTTAAAAAAATTTCAACTCTTCTTTTCTCTCCTTTCCAATCTCTCCCCCTTTGCCATATATCAAAAAAATAATATAGCAAAAAAACATGCTGAGTAATAGAAGTAAGGTGTTGTACTTAACCAATTCTAAGTATAAACTGGACCAAATCAATTTGAATTTACTCCTTCGGGTCATGTCTAATCCAATTACCTACTTACCAACTATTATAAATAGTAGCTTTTGCTAGGGTTAGTCAAGTTAAGTGTTCTGTTCAAGTTTGATTTTCTAAGCTTGACACTTAACCTAATTACTGTTTAATTGGTATTTAGTGCCCCAATTACTGCAGATACACTGACTTAAAGCATCTTGAATTAAGGCAAAGACCTAAGCATCTCAACCCATTCTAGGTTATCAATCAAAAGTACCCTAAGGTGCTTGTGAGATGTTGGCTTCTAGATCTATAGGTGCATGCAGTTCTAGGGTTAGGGCCTATGCTAAGTCCTTTTGCGAAAAAAATCCTAGTTTTGAAGGGTGTAATTTTTCATAAGAAAAACTAAGTCGAAAAATTATTTTAAAATTGCATAAAGAAAATCATTTTTCAAATTAAGTGGGAACTGATAAGTAATAAAACAGTTTTACAAAAAAACAGAAGTAGAGCAAACCTATTCTACCAAGCATAACCCTAACTGCCTTCTTAGTGAGCTGAACTCAGACTCAGGTAAGGGTTTGGTGAATATATCAGCTAAGTTAGATTTTGAGTCTACATGCCTAAGGACTATCTCACCCTGGCTACGTGATCTCTTACGAAGTGGTGTTTAACTTCTATGTGTTTAGTTCTAGAATGTTGGATTGGGTTCTTAGTTAGATTAATTGAACTTATATTATCAATGTAGACTTGGGTTTGGGTGTAATCAAGCTGGAAGTCTTTAAGAGTGTGCATCATCCATAAGAGTTGTGCTACACACTCTCCTAAGGCAACATACTCAGCTTCAGTTGTGGATAAAGCTACACAGTGTTGCTTTCTGCTACACCAACTTACTAGACTGTTTCCTAAGAGTTGGCAGCTTTCACTTGTACTCATTCTATCTAGTTTGCAACCAGCATAGTCAGAATCCGAGTATCCTGATAGGTCAAAAGTTGAGGTCCTAGGATACCGAATCCCTACATTTAGGGTGCCCTTGATGTATCTAAGTATTCTTTTTAGGGCTGCTAAGTGTGTTTCCTTAGCACAGGTTTGGTATCTAGCACACATTCCTACAAAAAGGATATCAGGTCTGCTGGCTGTAAGGTAAAGTAGACTACCAATCATACTTCTATAAAGTTTAAGGTCTATTGGTTTACCATCAGGGTCACTATCTATTTTTACATTTGTGGCTATGGGGGTACTTATGCTTTTAGAGTCATCCATTTTAAATTTCTTTATTAACTCCTTAGCATATTTGGATTGATGCACATAATTTTCATCCCTAGTTTGCTTAATTTGTAATCCTAAAAAGAAGTTGAGCTCACCAACTAAGCTCATTTCAAATTCGTTTTCTATTATTTTTACAAATTCTTTTAAGAAATTTGAGTTGGTGGATTGATGAACCCGAAATACTAGGTTAAATTGTCACGAATGTGAGTTCATCAGATTTTAGAATATTTATAAAGCTGGAAACCCTTTTTGCAATCAGAGTATGAAAACGTAGTAAAGGGGCCACAGGTCGTATTTTTCCTAGGGACTAGTTGAGAGTTTGTTTGATTCGAACTCGTGTTTATGTGTCGTTGATATTTTTGGGTTTCAATCAAAACGTTTGAGTTAGGGATGTAATCGGAAATTACAATGCAATGAGATACAAGATGCGAGCCACCAAAACTTGATACGCAAGGAATTAAGCTTATGTATGCAAAAAAAAAACCAACTGGCATGCGAGAATGAATGAGATTTCAGGAATCAACTCAAGCAAATAGAACTTCAAACTGACTGCAATGTTCAGAATTAATCAGAGGCAGAAATGGATGAAGGATTCAGAATCAGCTGAATGCAAATAGAAGCTGAAATCAGGTGCAAAAATTCCCTGAAAGGTAAGTTTACTTGATTCCAATCAATGTTGACTCTTTACTTGATACAAAGGCAGGATTTAATAGCTTGATACGCAGGAAATTGCAGAGATGATGACTGCAGAACAATGTGCAGAAATGAAGTACAATTCAGATGCAAAACAATTGAACAAGGTAATCTGAATTCAATGCAATGACACACCAGAATTACATTTAACTTGGCACTAATCCAATGCTGATTTGTTGCTTGATACAGAATGTAGGCTTGGAACTAAAGTACAGTAACCATATGAACAATTCAGAAATGTTCTTGATACAGAAATGCAATGCAAGAGTGCAGAAATGAAAGGAACACGCAGGGGTGACTGATACGCAACAGTAAATTGAGCTAAGTGCAAGCAACTGGAATTCAGAAACAAGTTTAATGCTAAACTATCTGAAATTCTAATATGAGAAACAAGCTGATATCAAAGAAAAGATAACTGCAAGAAAACATCAGAAATAACAGGTTGATACGCAGGGCAGGATGCTGAACAAAAATGAATGCAAGCACTGAATAACTAAACAAGCTGAAATTAAGTGTAATTCAGTCCTAAACAGGTAACCTAGCTATGAGAATGCAGAATTGGAAACATATGGGAATGCAGGAACAATTAAATGAAACTGAAGTTAACTGACACAAATCTCGGCAGATAACTGATACGCAACTTAACAAGTTGATACGCAACAAATATATAGAAAATAAAGTGGAATTGAATGCATTTGTTCAATAAAAAAGATCCCTAGCTGATTACCTTGCATAAAGTAAACCTAACTTAAGCAAAAATAATGTAAGGAAGTAAACTCAATCAGCTGATACGAAAAATAGAAATGGACAGAATTCAGAATTGAAACTACAGCTTAAGAACTGAAATTTACTAGCTAAACTACTCCTCAACCCTTCCCTAGCTTGAGTACTCCTTGTTCGTCACGCAAGTGTGAGCCTCGAACCCGTAAGCTCAGCAAATCGATGGAAAATAGCATCTGCGATTCAAAACCAGCTCATCTCTGCTCAAATCCAAAAACCCATCCAATTCCTTCAACTCAGCTACGATGATGATTTGGGATTGATCCGAGCACTCCAGGGAACCCCTCTGAACTACTCAGGGTGATGAAATGATGCGCAGCCGATGTTGACGAAATCAGATGGCAGAACTCCGGAGACCTCACAAAAGCTCTGTTCTTGGGCAATTGAGAGCTGGAAATTCACCGAGAACCCTTCCACTGACCTAGAACTCGATCTAGTGAAGAAATTGAGGGGTCGTGCCCCTTTGGATTGAAGGAACAGCTGAAGAAAGCTAAGAACACGAAGAAGGAAGAAACTGCGGCGGAGACGCCACCAAGCTGAAGAGCTGGGAAATTTTGATTAAATACTTATCAATGGACGGCCCAGATTGATCGGAGGAAATCCAACGGCTGATCTTGCTCTGATTTAATCCAAACTTTAATGATGATGATCTGGGGTCAGGATCTGCCTCGTGGTAGCTCGGATCCTCCAGATGTGCAACGGATGGTCCAGATCAACCTAATATTTGAATGGACGATCTAGAACCCTCTGAGCTTGATCCAACGGTTGAATGAGCTCTGATTGGGATGAAACCTTCAAATCTTGATCAGAGTGCTTGATCAGCCCTAACCCTAGCTTGGATGGCTTTAGATGGTCCCAGATGGGTCAGATCTAGCCACTTTTGAATCGGACGGCCCGGATTAATCCGAAGCTTGATAACTCGATCCGGGTCCACTTCCGACTCAAGTTTGACCCAGTATGCCCTAGGTCCAGGATCCTTGCATGCCTACAAAAATAGATCAAAAATTTAGTGGCCAAATAATCCAAATATGTGCAAATTTGTAATTAAGTCCAAAATAAGAGGAAGTCCTAAAACCTAGGGAAAAATCACAATTAAGCAAGTAAAACATGGGTTAAACATGGATTTTAGCAATTAAAATAATCAAAAAAATGGTACTTATCATGGATCCAAAAATTATATCGTCAACGTAGATTTGTGCAATAAAGATATCTTTTTCTAAGGTCTTAATAAAAAGAGTTGAGTCAATTTGTCCTTATTTAAATTCCTTAGAAATTAGGTAGGTTGATAAACGTTCGTACCAGGCCCTAGGTGCTTGTTTTAGTCCATACAGTGCCTTATTGAGTTTGTAAACATGGTCAGGTTTTTCTAAGTCCTCGAAACCGGGGGGTTGTCCTACATAGACTTCTTCTCTAATAAACCCGTTCAAAAAGGCTGACTTTACATCCATTTGGTAGAGTTTAAACCATTTGTGGGCAGCAAAAGCTAGCAACATTCTAATGGACTCAAGTCTGGCTACTGGGGCATAGGTTTCGTCATAGTCTAACCCTTCGACTTGACTGAACCCTTTAGCTACTAAGCGGGCTTTATTTCTAACTATTTTCCCTTGGTCATTTCGCTTGTTCCTAAATACCCACTTAGTGTCAATAATGGATTTGCACTCAATTTTAGGTAGTAGTTCCCAGACTTGGTTCCTTTCAAATTGGGCTAACTCTTCTTGCATTGCTATGATCCAGTCTGGATCAGGTAAGGCTTCCTCTATAGTCTTAGGTTCAATTTTTGAAATCAGTGCAATCTGACTATGATTTCTATAGGAAGATCTAGTCCTGACTCCTAAAGTTGGATCACCCATAATTTGATCAGTTAGGTGACTGAGTCTGGGTTTCTTAGTTCTTCTACTACTTGGTTCAGCCTCAGGTCCGGCTGGACGGTTCAGTTCAGTATTTGGTTCAACTACTTGGGTTGGTTCAAGTGTTGGTTCAATTGACTCAGTAGTTGGTTCAATAATTAGTTCATTTAGAGGTTCAATTAGTGGTTCAGTAATTTGTTCATTATCTTCATGATCAATATTTGATGAATTTAAATTTGGGTTATTAGATTTTGAGTTAATTTCCTCATCAAATATTACATTTGTTGTTTCTTTAATTTTGTTAGTTTGTTTATTGTAAACCCTATAGGCCCTACTTGTTGTTGAATATCCTAAGAAGACCCCTGGGGTTGACTTAGATTGGAATTTACCTAGGTAGTCCTTGGTGATTAGGATATGGACTTTGCATCCAAAGACTCTTAGGTAGTGTAGGTTTGGAAGTCTATGGTAGTATAATTCATATGGAGTTTTATTATGTCGTTTGTTAATTAGGACCCTATTTTGGATATAGCAAGCCGTACTAATTGTTTTTGCCCAAAATTGGTTAGCTAGGTTCAATTCATTGAGCATAGTCCTAGCGGCTTCCTGTAGGGTTCTATTTTTCCGTTCGACTATCCCATTTTGCTGGGGGTTCTAGGACATGAAAATTCGTGTATATACCCGTTTATTTTACAAAATTCCTCGAACCGTTGATTCTCAAACTCTCCCCCATGATCACTCCTAAGTCTTTTTGATTTTGATATCGTTTTGATTTTCAATTATCTTACAAAAATCAATAAATAGGTTTAGGATTTCATCTTTAGTTTTTAGGAACCTAACCCAAGTAAACATGGAGTAATCATCGATAATTACTAAGCAGTATCGATTTCCGCTTAGTGACTTGGCTCCATGTGAATCAAATAGGTCAAGGTGCAGGAGCTCAAGTGTGGTTTGAGTTAGGTCTGATTGAATTTGTTTATGATTAGACCTGATTTGTTTACCTTGGTTGCATGATTCGCATATCAAGTTTTCATGGTTCTTAATTTTTGGTATTCCTTTAATTAAGCCAAGTTGGGTGATTTTTGAAACTAATCTTAGATTAGTGTGACCTAATCTCCTATGTCAGAGGTTTGATTTTTCTAACTTAATTAATAAGCATTGAGGTATTAAGGGTAGGTTTATAGTGTAAACATTATTTTTCCTAGTGCCCTTAAGCATTGCTTCTGAGTCTTGCAAGTTCGTAATTAGGCAGTTAGAGTTGGTAAAGGTAATTACATAGCCAGTATCACACAATTGACTTATACTAAGTAAGTTAAATTTAAAGTTTTCAACCAAAAGTACCCTTTTAATGACAAAATCAGATTTGAGTTCAATGTTACCTGACCCAATGACTTTGAGTGTAGCATTATTGTCAAATGCTACTAAGCCTAGGTTCTTGAACTTGAGTTTGGTGAATTTCAATTTGTCCCCAGTCATGTGTCTGGAGCACCCGCTATCCAACATCCATTGGTCCAAATCTGTATGTTCCTACACATAAAGAGTTAGTTTATTTGGAACCAATTAGAATTAAGGATAGCCTAAATTGACATTCATGACCTAGTTTGTCTCACCCAATCTAGAGTTGTCAATCACGTTAGCCTTATGGGTTTTGTGAGACAGGTTTAAATAGAATTAAAGATTTTATTTTGAAAAATCATGATGAATTTCGAAAGGTTGAATAAATTTTGAAAACCATTTTAATTTTATTTTGAAAAAGTGGTTGAGTCTAAGATCAATTGAAATTTGTGTTAGAATTGAATTTGACAAGAAATAACTTGAATTTGAATTTCAAAAATTGGCTTCCAGGTATTGGCGAGGCACTAGGCCTTCTTTGGCCGTAGCCTTATTGGATCATCAACCCTTTCCTTGACAAAACTTTTTAGTGAAATTTCATTTTCAAAATTACTTTTTGAAAAATTCTGGTCTAACTAGCTTGGGTCTTGGATTGGAAGCTTCGGCTAGTTTCACCAGTCTAAACAGACCAAGTAGTGTATACTTGACCTTATTAGAAGAGGCTTCCCTAACGTACTATCATCTCACCTCCACCCAATACTAGGTTGTTCAAATTTCAGTTAATCATTTTAATCCTTAGTCTAACCAGTCCTAGGTCTAAGCATGGCAATTTGCAGAAAATAAATAAACAAGCAAGCATGCAAATTTTTTTTAAAAAAATATCTAACTATAAAAATTATTTTTAAGTTGGCTCCCCCAGGACTAAAGCCACGATAATGGTTCGGCAAGATGTGAATCTTGTCCTTGGGGATCCAATACTGATTTGGTCCAGCTTGGTTGTTCAAGCATAGTTTGGGTACCCATGCCTGAACTTTGGGTCTAGACTAATTCAGTACAACATAGTATGACCTTTGCCTAGCCTTGGTTCGATACCCTAACCCGGATCGATTTAGAACCGACTTCTATTTTCCAAGGATCATGTCAAGACCCTTGGAACCAGAAGTGAATCATTCTAAGGCTGCTCTAAGGTCCTTGACTTGAGTTTTCAAGGAGGATTTCTCTTTCTCAAGTTTTTCAACTTGAGTAGAGGTTCCTTCTTGAACCTTTTCAGTTAAGGATCTAGAGTCAGCTCCCTCTTTCAGGAGTTTTACTTCCTGTCGGAGGGACTCGACTCAGATTTTGTCTTTCGCCAAGTCGCGAGATAGATAAGCAAATAATTCTGATAATTGAACTCTAGAAAATCCACTTACAGTGATTTTGCCGTCCTTTGAAAATGTGAGCTTTCCATCGTCCGGCTCCGATTCTGATTCAGTCTCGATTTCATCCGAAGCAGTCAGGGTGAGCAGGATCGACTGTGGGGCCTCTTCTTCTATTTCGGAGGAAGACTCGTCCCACGTTACTTGAAGGGCCTTCTTCATTCTTGTCTTCTTCGTCTCCTTCAGATTGGGGCATTCCGTCTTGTAATGACCCTTCTTTTTGCATTCGTAGCAGGTCACATTTGGTTTGGTCTTTTCATTTGAAGGTTCAGCTGGCTCTTCCTTTCTTCGGCTGGCTTTCCTTTTGTTGGTCTGATTTTTCAGCTCCTTGTAGTAGTCCCGAGCTAGCCGAACCAGCTTGGGTCGATCTCCTTTGTTGTTTTCTAAGTCTTGAGTCTGAGTCAGACTCGGGTGCAGGTTGAAGCTTCTTCTTGACCACTTTTCCTGTTTTGCCTGCAACAAAAGCATTGCCTTTCTCGGCTAAGGTAGAGTTAGTCTGCTCATGTAATTCAAGTTCAGAAAACAACTCGTCTAATTTGATTTTAGAGAGATCCCTTGAAACTTTGTACGCATCTACCATAGATGCCCACAAAGTGTTTCTCGGGAAAGTGTTAAGGGTGTACCTGATCAGGTCACAGTTTTCTACCTTGTGACCAATTGAATGTAGACCGTTCATTAGCTCCTAGATTCGGGTGTGGAGCTGGGCTGCAGATTCGCTGTCGTTCATCTTGATTGTGTATAGCTTGTTTAGCAGTAGGTCCCTCTTGCTAATTCGGGTGTCGGAGGTTCCTTCGTGCAACTCAATTAACTTACCCCATAGTTCCTTTGCACTGTTGAATGGTCCCACCCGGTTCAGCTCTTCTTTGGTTAGGCCGCATTGGAGTGTCTGAGTCGCTTTAGCATCAGCCTCGATCTTTCTTTTCAGCGCGGTATCCCATTCTGTGTAAGGTTGTGTGACTCCTTCAGCATTTTTTGGGATTTCCAGACCAGATTGGATTATTATCCACATGTTCACTAGAGTTTTTAGGTGGACTTCCATCCGACTCTTCCAGTAGGAGAAGTCCTCCCCACTGAAGAGTGGTGGTCTGGCTGTACTGAACCCTTCTTGCATGGCCATTTAGAAATTCTGAAATAATAACAACAAGAACTGTCCCAAGACTTGGTCTTGGATTAGCAGTGCGAGAGTAAGATATTTAAAAGAAATTATCGAGTGGTGTTGCACCAACCTCGATTAACGACAAAAATTCGATCGAAGAAAGAAAAAAAAAGAAAAAAATTCGTAAAAATATGAAAAACTCCCAAATTGATGGTTGCACCAAATTTGAGCTTCCCCGCTCTGATACCACTTGTTGGATCGAGAAACACGATAGAGGGTGGGGGGGTGAATATCTTGAAAACGTTTCGGATTAAGAAAAGAGTTTACGCAGCAGAATTAGAACATTCACACAAAGAACACAAGTAGTTTTACTTGGTTCGGAGTCGCGATCGGCTCCTACTCCAAGGCCCACGGTCCTTGACCGTTTACTACGGACAATTCTATATTCACGCAAAGGTTTACAGAGTTTGATACAGAAATATTGCTGTAAATAAACGAATACACTTTTCGTTACCGACGCTCGGTGTAGATTGTACTTCGGAGCAGAGGGTCGTCGTCCGCGCTAGAATCTCGAGATCAGAGTTTGCCGGAGCAGAGCGCTTGAACGAAGAGCTTAGAGGTGTTGGAAAATTGTTGTTCTGAAGCCTTGGGGTCGAGCTCCTTTTATAGTGCTCTTGGGGGCGCCTGGGACGTCGGAGCGCCTGACACGTGCCTTCGGATCCGAGAACCTCTATCCGAAGCTTGGTCAGCGCTTACCCCCTTCGAATCGGCTCTGGAGCTGATGGGGGCGCCCGGGACCTCCGGGGCACCCTGCTTGACTTGGTCCGCTGGCTTCATACTGATTTTGCTTCGATTACATTTTTTGCGTTGACCTTGGGCGCCCGGGACCTCCCGGGCGCCCAACCCAATTCTGTTTTGAAGCAATTCTTGCTTCCTTGTTTTGCCTTTGACCTTGGGCGCCCGGGACCTCCCGGGCGCCTGGCCCAGCTGCCTGCCCCTCTCCTTTGGGGCGTTCTGAGCTGCAGAAACACATTCCCTTAATCTCTGCATTCAAGGTTAGTTCCAAAACAACAAAGCAAGAATATTAGTTAATTTTTACAGCCGTAGCTGTCTTGGTTCTGACTTCAGGTCTCCCAAATGGAACCCTAGGTCGAACGGACGCCTACTGTTCCCTCGACGGGGAACGCGTCCTCACCTACTCCTCTCAGGAGAGTTTACCTTTTGCCAACCGGCTCCTCCGGTTGGACTTTTACCCAGCAGCCCTTCGCCAGGTGCCTAGCAACCCTTCGCCAGGTCTTCGGTACCTAGCAGTCCTTCGCCAGGTGCCTAGCAAAGGAGCATAGCATCCCTTCGCCAGGTCTTCGATTCCTAGCAACCCTTCGCCAGGTTCCTAGCAGCCCTTCGCCAGGTCTTATGGTTTCGATGCCTAGCAGCCCTTCGCTAGGTGCCCAGCAGCCCTTCGCCAGGACTTCTTTCTGCACACTCAGTGAACACATTAGACCAAAATAACATCTTAACTCTTGAACCCTTTGCCATTATCAAAACCCAGGTTCGACTTAGGTATTGCTTGCACCAACAGGATATCCCAAGGAAATGAAGGGATATTACTTCTACAATCCTATACTAGGCAAAGTGTTTGTCTCTAGGAATAGTATTTTTCTCGAAAGAGAGTTTATTTCAAGAAGAAATAGTGGGAGTAAAATTCATCTTGAAGAAGTTCATGATGCAGATAGTACTGAGGCCCTAATAGGCATTGAACAGGCACCACAAAGTGTGTGGATCATGAGATTGTTCCACAAGAAATTATGGAGCAACAACCTATTCAAGTAGATTAACCTCTTCGAAGATCTGATAGGATACATTGTCAGCCTGAGAAATACTCATTTCTCTTGTCTGACCATGATGATGTTATGCTTGTTGAGTTGAACGAGCCTACATCTTATCAAGAAGCTGTGATGAGCCCAGATTTTGAGAAATGGCTAGAGGCCATGAAGTCCGAAGTCGAATCCATGTACACTAACCATGTATGGACTTTGGTTGATCCACCTAAGGGAATTAAACCCATTGGTAAGTGGGTCTTTAAAAGAAAGACTAACATGGATGGTCTTATGCATACCTATAAAGTATGATTGGTAGCTAAAGGTTTCAAGCAGATTCATGGTATCAACTATAATGAAACCATTTTACCAGTTGCGATGCTTAAGTCTATTCGGATCATACTTGCTATTGCAGCTTACCATGATTACGAGATCTGGCAGATGGATTTCAAAACTACATTCCTAAATGGAAATCTACTAGAGATTGTGTAAATGATACAACCTGAGGGTTTTGTAGATCCAGAGCATGCTGGGAAGGTATGTAAGTTGCAAAGGTCCATTTATGGGCTAAAGCAAGCTTCTCGAAGTTGGAATCTTCGATTCGATGATGCAATCAATATGTTTGGTTTCATCAAGAATGAAGATGAACCCTGTGTCTACAAGAGGGTTGGTGGGAACATAGTTATCTTCCTAATCTTCTATGTGGATGACATACTCTTCATTGGAAATGATATCCCTTCACTACAGTCTGTGAAGACGTGGCTAGGGAATTATTTCTCAATGAAAGACTTAGGTGAAGCAGCCTATATCCTAGGCATCAAGATCTATAGAGATAGATTTAAGAGATTGCTTGGCTTAAGTCAGAGTACATATATTGACAAGGTGCTTAATCGTTTTGCCATGTGGAATTCCAAGAAGGAATTTCTGTCGATGTCACATGGTGTGAGTCTTTTGAAGACTCAATGTCCCTCTTCTAAGGAGGAGAAAGACCACATGGATCAGATCCCTTATACATCCGCTATAAGGTCTATCATGTACGCCATGCTTTTTACTCATCCAGAAGTCTTGTATGCTTTAAGCATGACGAGCAGATACCAGTCAAATCCAGGTGAATGTCACTGGACAACTATCAAGAATATTCTTAAGTACTTACAAAGGACGAATGAATATTGTTTGATATTTGGAGGCAATGAGGAGGTAGCTGTAAATAATTACAGTGACGTAAGCTTCCAAACCGACATGGATGATTTCAAATCACAGTCAGGGTATATATTTTGCTTGAATGGTGGCATTGTGAGCTGGAAGAGTTTGAAGCAGAACACAGTCGCATATTCTACAATAGAGGTCGAGTATATTGTTGTGTCTGATGCTGCAAAAGTGATTGTTTGGATTCGGAAGTTCATTACAGAGCTTGGTGTGGTTCCTAGTATAGCAGATCTAATAGACCTCTATTGTGACAATAATGGGGCTATTGCACATGATAAGAAACCTCGCTCTCATCAGCGGACCAAACACATACTATGGCGCTTTGATAACCGATTTTGTCGTGTTGCGGTTTCAAATACAATTAAGATATCGAATTCCTCTAAACTAATGTAGCATAGAGTAACTCGAGTCGTCTCCCAACGAATGTAGTTGGTGCAAGATAATTCTCATGATTGAATCTTATTGCTTTTGGGTTTTTGGATATGAAACTGGGTTTTGGATTTGAGAGCTATGACTATGAAATGAATAGCAGAGCAAGTATGAAATCTAATTCTAATTAAGAAAAGACAAGACAGGTAATGAAATCTAAATTAACCTGACTATAATTGCAGTAAAGAAAGCACAACTTGAACTAAAACATTAACGAAACTAAACACAGAGCAAACTACAACATTGAGGAAATCGAATCTAACCTAACTTAATTGCATTTAAATGAAAACATATAACCTAAAGCAATAGGAAAAACAACACAAACTAAGAGTGAAGCAATTAAGAGACATTGCAATTGAAAGTAAATGTCTAAGAGGCATTTGATCAAACACAAGATAGACATACTAAAAATTACTTCAAGTACGTGCCAATTGATATGGGAAAAATCTATCCAATACAAAAATTCATTCAAATGCACACAATAGCTCAAACTAACAACTTAACAATAGAATCTGAAATAATTGTTCACAGGGGCATTAAATCAAACACGTGATAAGCATGAATCAAAATGAGACCAAATGCAAGCTAGATTAAACATAGGGAATTGAAATTGATTACAAACATTCACCAATCAACAAAAACATCCACTAGCTGTTGTGAAGTAAAGGGCTGCTGGAAATGTGAAGAAATGCTGCTGCCCGTAGCTGCTGAAGAGATGCTACCACTTGGCTTGGATGGAGAAGCTGCAAAGGAATGCTAGCGAAGGGAAGAATTGCTGAATTGCTGTGAAGATGAACTGCTGGAATTGAATGGAATAGACTGTGGAAAGAACTGCCGTGAAAATAAATGTGCTGGTCGGATCTGATGAAGAGGAAGAACTCTGCTGAACACAAACTGCTGAAGAATGCTGGAAATTTAAGCTACTGCTGGAAATTGAAAAGCTGCGGAAATTAAATTGCAGGGAAGAAATTTATGAACAAATAAACTGTAAAGAAATGCTATAAATAGAAAGAAACGGCTGCCGGCGGTGGAGTGGAAGTCGTCAGCTATGGTGGAAGGCGGATGGAGTCGACTAGAGCTCGGAACCCCCAGAGCCCTAGCTTCGTCCGGTGGCGTGCGTTGAAGGAAGATGGATGGCGTCTCTCCGAACCCCGAAAGAGAACCTCTACTCTCTTCTCTCCGAACCCCGAAAGAGAAGAGGTGGACGTGGATCGCCAGCGTTGAAGGTGGTTGATCGGAGCTCCGGCCAGCTAGGGTTGGAACCCCTAACCCTAGTTGCGGCGACGCTGAAGATGGAGGAGAAGAAGATCGCCGCTGGCCTGCGTGTGGAGTCGATGAAGAACCTAGGTCGCGCGATCTGCCCTTTTGTTCAGTTGGCTTCCGCGTGTGGATCTGGCTCAGCCAACTTCAATCTGGCCCAGCTCATCCAAGCCAGCACTCGAGTCCAGCCCTCTGATTCAGCTCAGTCAAGTGGGTTCAGCTCACTTCAGTCCTTGGATTGTTGGTTCAATCCAATCAATGGGTTCAATCAGTCAAGCTAGCTTCGGTTCAATCAGCACTTGGTTCAGTCAAACAGCTCAGCCAAGCCAGCTTCAGTTGGTTCAGCCAACCCAATCTTTAATCCATTAGCAACGGACGGCTGAGATCGATTTGGCTTCATCCAACGGTCAGATCTTTTCAGATCTGAACCAAACTTCACAGATCCCAAACAATGGTTCTGATCTACCTGTCCCCAGCTCGGATTAATCAGATCAGTGGCGAATGGTCCAGATCTAGCTGATCTTTGAATGGAGGGTCTAGAACATCTTGAGCTCGATCCAACGGTCAGATGACTTCTGATTTTGCTGAAATTTTCAGATCTTAATCTATGGTCATGATTGACTCTATCTTGAACTCGGATCGACCAGAAGTTGACCGATGGCTCAAATCTAGCCGTTCTCTGGAATGGACGGCTCCTATTAATCCGATGCTTGATCCTTTTGATCTGGATCCAATGCTGACTCAAGTCTGACCCGATTTG
Source organism: Boesenbergia rotunda (assembly GCA_024364735.1). Taxonomy (NCBI): domain Eukaryota; kingdom Viridiplantae; phylum Streptophyta; class Magnoliopsida; order Zingiberales; family Zingiberaceae; genus Boesenbergia; species Boesenbergia rotunda. The sequence goes on along the minus strand of JAGFNQ010004888.1, from coordinate 182,675 downwards.
ATCTAGGTCCATGATCAATTGAAGCCTACAAAATGATATTCAAATTTAGTGCCAAAAATATCCCAAATATACAAAGATTAGAATTAAAAGCCAAAATGAAGGGAATACATGAAACCTAATAAAATTGCAAACTTAAGCATATAAAATGTGAATCAAACATGGATTTTAGAGCCTAAAATAATCAACAAGTTGATAGTTATCACGCTTCCATCTCATTCGAGAGATCATCGATAGAGGAGATATGAGGATATGTAGAGTACCCACTGATGCTATTATCATGGATCTTTTGACCAAGACTTTGACACAGAAGAAGTATGATGGTCACACTAGGTCACTGAGTATTAAATATTACACAGGGGCTATTGCACAGGATAAGAACCTCGCTCTCATCAGCGGATCAAACACATATTACGGCGCTGCAAAAGAGGTTGTTTGGATCCAGAAGTTCATTGCAGAGCTTGGTGTGGTTCCTAGTATAGCAGATTTGATAGACTTCTATTGTCAACAATGGGGCTATTACACAGGATAAGGAATCTCGCTCTCATCAGCGGACCAAACACATACTGTGACACTTCCATCTCATTCAGGAGATCATCGATAGAGGAGATATGAGGATATGCAGAGTTCCCACTGATGCTATCATCGCGAATCCTTTGACCAAGGCTTTGGCACAGAAGAAGTATGATGGTCACACTAGGACACTGAGTATTAGATATTACAGTGATTGGCACTAGTGCTAGTGGGAGATTGTTAGTAGGAGCCCTAGAACCAATTATGCGATGATTAACTACGGACCTTTTGTATCATATTCTAGCATTAATAAAGGCATACTTGGTTATTATACTTACTTTATATTTGTGCCAAATAACTAAGTATAATAATGTCCTTAGGTAGTAGATTCTTATCTACATTATATCTATTGGTTGAATCGATAGTGAGATGATGTAGAGAACACTACACTAAACCATTCCTAGTCAAGCATTAATATTCAAGGATAAAATTAATGCATGGAGACTAGCATGTAGGTTAATTGATGACTTGAGCTCACAAGTCATGGATATATGATATCAAGTTGACACATGGATATATATTAGAGAATGTGTACTGAATTGACCCCCCATGAGAAAGTTTCATATATTATCATATGAATGTCATAAACGTTCTCATGTGACTATTAGTATGAATAGTCCTTAGACCTGAAGTCACTACGGTTTCCTACATAATGAGTTATGTACTTTGGTATAATCAAACGTCACCCGTAACAGGGTGGACTATAAAGGTGATCACTGGGTATGTAATGAATTATGCGGAGGGATGTGAGTGATGTAGATAGGATCTATCCCTCTCATATGACGGGAGTGATATCTGTGGGTCCCTTAATCGAGTAGGACTATTAAAACGCATAATCATGCTCAAATGAGTCAATATGAGATTACTTTATTTTTTTTGACAAAAAGTAAATATATATCATCAAGAAAGATCGACAACCAGCTATGTACCCTGTCGATAGCTATTAATTTCTGACGATATGTCAAATCCGAGCAGATATCGAGGGTTATCACATGTGTACTCTCGTAGGTACTATCCTACAAAAGACTTCCACAATCACATTTTATCTATGTCATGCAAACCACACTGCTCACTCCACTACCTCCAAGCCATGGTACTCAATTCACCATTTCAACACAATTGACATGCCTCCACCTTCGTGCGTTATGTGTCCAAGCTTCTGATGCCAAAACCAAACTGCTTAACTTTTAGTGTTGCGCTACCTGGTCCCTGGCTTGTTGCTCTGATCAGAAAGTAACTCAGTTTGGCGTTTAGGAGATGTGTTAAAGAGATTGCAAATGGAATTCAATTTTGAAAAAAATAACCAAATGGATACCTCTTTTTCAGCAGCTGTAATTAATGCTAGTTGAAGTCGATGAGCGAAATAATGTACATAATATGCACATGAACAATCTTTCAAGAAAAGAGCTTATAATCCATTCCAACAACCACGCATATTGCTAGCACCATCATATCCTTGTCCCCGTATATTATGGATATGCAAGTCATAACAACCAAGTGCATCAGATATTTCTTTCTTAAGTGTTACAGCAGTTGTATCAGTGACATGTACAATGGCAAAGAACTGTTCTCATAAAAAACCATTAATATTCACAAATCTTAATACGATAGTCATCTGCTCTTTGTTAGATGTATCTCTTGCTTCATCAATTAAAACGAATATCTGGTGAAGTATACTTTACATTTTTTTGGAGCTTTCTCTAAGACGATATCCCCAATATTCTCATTTATTTTTCCCATACATTTAATCATCTCAATAAAATTACCACGATTTTTAGACGATGGAGATTCATCATGCCCTCTAAATGCGCATGCTTGCAAAGTGAGTCATCTAATACTTTCAATAATTGCTGTAAGACTCAATCTGTTCTTCTGTTTTTCATCTAAAGATTGTGCATTCATCACTTTGTCAATATGACGAGGTATATTCATCAAATTATCAAGATATTCCATAGCATTATTATGTGGTGAAGTATTGTATCATATATGCATCAAAAATGCACATCTATCAACATCATTAACTCGCATCCGATATTTGAATCCATCCGTCGTAAATACAGGATTGCGAGGAGGATGTTTATGATCAAACAAGAAGCATGGAAAATAAATTGCAGCATCTTTCGAAGGAGAGTATTCTAACCAAGAAAATTTCTTAAACCAATGACTTTGGAATCGTCAATTTTGACTTTCGAATTTGGTCAGTGGATACTCATTCTGAATAGGTTGATATGGCTCCATCTTAATATAAGCTCGTCTAATTTCATCCCTTTGATTAACAGGATATTTCCATATTGGAGTTCGTAATGTCGGATTAGGTTCAAGAGAACTAACATTATAGGAGATTTGTTAGGTTGTTGATCACTAGAATTTGATATATCAATATTGGATGGAGAATGCCCTTGACTTGTCGATGTTTAATCTTTTACTTTTAAAAAAGAATTGATAGTTTTTCTTTTCTTCATTTCCTGAGTTTCCTGTATTAAAATGAATAGATACAAAAATTATCATATCCAATAATGAAGAAATATTCTTTATTGATTAATCTAATATAATATAATACATATGAAGTCATACTTGTTAATATCAAACAAATAATAAAAATGTAACCAATTATATAAATAAAAATAACTAAATTAATTAATAATCTTGTTAATAAATTTAATCAATTTATTAAAAAGAAAATAATTGTAGTTACTCGTACAAAATTAAAAGAAAATAAACCAGCGGCGATGGAATCATAGATATCGTATGTTATTCGAGAGAAAAAATGTCACGGTTATACTCGTTGAGTCATTGTCGATCACCTGTACATGACATAAATATGAAATATATAAATGAAAAATATTATAAAGATTTTTAAGAAATAGAAAAATTGAAAATCAAAAGAAATTCATCTCAAATACGAATCGATCTAACATCCCAAATATATGAATAGATTTGCTCAAATCCAATGAAGAGAAAAAATAAAATAATCAAAATTAAAATCCTATTTTACCTGTGGCTCAAAGTATTATGGTAAAAGGAAAGATGATGAGAAAGTGATGAGGATTTCAATGGGGCAACAGAATATGCCCATCATAAAGAGAAAAAGTGCATCGCCTGAGTGGCTTGGTTATGACTCAGGAAGAAACTTACTTAGGAGAGAGGTGAGATGTTCTTTGGTATTATGTATAAAAGAAAGAGAAAGAAAGGCGAACTGGTTAATCATCTCCTGCGGTAACCTGAAACTGAGTTGATTTCAGAAGTTGGGTGAACCAAGCAGGAAGATGTTGATTGTGATGTTTTGTTATGTTGACTGTGAGTCTATCCCTAGCCCAAGGGTGCCTCCGCCCTTGACTGAGGTAATGCTAGTGCTCTCAACCAATCCCGATGTTCACTTTTGGCAAGTAACTAGCCATCAACGAATTTAACTTGTCTTTACCGTAACTGTTACTATGGACTAGATAGGCCTTTGGTAGGCCTATTCACCCTCACAGGCTTTTTGACAAAGCCCCGGCCATCAACGGATTTGACTTGTTTTTACCGTAACCGTTCTTACGGACTAGATAGATCTATGATGGATCTATACACCCTCATAGGTTTTTTGGCAAAACCTCAGCCAATAACGAATTTGACTTTTCTTTACCATAGTCGTTTGCTATAGACTAGATAGATCAATTATAATGGATTTATTCACCTTGCCCTAACCTGCCACAACCACGACAAACAAAGTCCACTTCCATTCCAAACACCCCACACTTGCTCAGCCAATAACGAATTTGACTTTTCTTTACTGTAGTCGTTTGCTATAGACTAGATAGATCAATTATAATGGATTTATTCACCTTCCCCTAACCTGCCACAACCACGACAAACAAAGTCCACTTCCATTCCAAACACCCCACACTTGCCACAACAACACAAAGTCCAGTCAACATTTTTTTTCAAAAAATAGCAATCCAGTCAACATTCCTTGCGGTCAACCCTGGTCAGGCCCACGTTTGGCTGACCAGGTCAAATTCTGATCAACCCTTTGGCCCTGGTCAAACCCAGGCGTAGGCAACCAAGTCAAATCCTAGTCAACTCCGAACAGTGCAGACAAAACCCAACCATCCAGCCAACCTTCTGTACAGTCAACCCTGGTCAAACCCAGGTTTGACTGACTAGGTCCAATCCTGGTCGGTGTCAAAATCCTTCTAGGCCTAGTCAACCACCGAGCCACCTGGTCAACCCCAAGTGCAGTTGACCATGTCAACTCCTAGTTAACTCTTTGAACCAGGTCTAGCCCAGGCATAGTCAATCAGGTCAAACCCTGGTCAACCTCAAACAATTTTTTTTTACACAGCCCCACCCTAACATTCAACTGAACCTCTCATACAAACACTCCCCTCACCCATTTGGGTGATACAGCCTCTCACCCCACTCAAGCACTCACTTACCATTTTGTACAAAAGTGTTAAGATGTTACTGTTTCCTAGAGGGGGTGAATAGCTTTCATTTGATTTTCTACCTACAACGTTAGCATGGGTAAGCGGAAACAATAATAAGCAAATCAAACAAACGCTAACATGTCACCTTTACGTAGTTCGGAGATGACGCTCCTACTCCACGGCTGTCTGTAAGGTGGACGATCCCAATCCGTCGGTGGATGACTCCTCGAAAGACCTCCGATTAGCTCGTGTAGCTCCTTGTGGGTGGAGAAACCTCGCCACAATCCCAACAACACTCCTGAGCTCTTAAACTACTAATTGGCCTTTAACCAAAGCCAATTTCATCAAGAACCCTCAGCCAAAACCGAGCCCTTTTAAACAGTGCTCAAGGCTGAGAAGTCCTCTACCAGTCGACTGGTCCATTACCAGTCGACTGCTCCCACCTAAATTTGACTGTTGCAAGCCTAACGTTCGAATTTCCAGCCACCACCAGTCGACTGCTCCATTAGCAATCGACTGATCTTTCTATGGCATATACCAGTTGACTGCCCCAGGGCCAGTCGACTGGTCCACCCCTAAACCCAGGGTTTCCCTTCTCGAGTACAGTTCTCTCACACTTGGACCCTCACGACTGAGCTGACTCTTCACCAGCAGCCTCAACCTGTTGTCTTCAAGCCATCTTCGACATTGGCACCCGTCCCTCAGATGCGCACACAAGCCCTCGGCTTGCCTCCATGCCATCCTTCACGCATGCCTCAAAGTCCGCTTCCCTCGGCTCATCGTCCCTGCTATATCCATGGTCCCTTGGATGTTGACACGAGCCCACGGCTTGCCTCCATGCCATCCTTCAGTGTACCCGAAGCCGTCCAACTAAGTCCATGTGTATCCTGCAAACCTATACACTCAAATACACATATCAAATACAAGAGTGAACCTAACTTAAACCCTTTGCCCAAATATCAAAACACATGGTCACTCCGGACCATAGATTGCCCCAACAATCTTCACCTTTTTGATGTTTGGCAAAATGTTTAAGTTAGGGAAAACAAATAGCAAAAACAATGCTAATTGTGGGATCATTTAGAATTGATAGAGGGGGGGTGAATATCGATCGACAATTTTCGAAAAACTGAGAGCAATTACGCAGCAGAAAAATTCAATGGTAACACTATTATTTTTTAATTGGTTCGGAGTTACGGTCGGCTCCTACTCCAAGGCCCATGGTCCTTGACCATTTACGATTGAAGATCGGAGCCGCGGGTCATCGTTGGCTGAGGGTTGTCGTTGAAATTGATGTTGAATACAGAATTAAAAAATACAGCAATTAAACCTTTATACCGACGACCAGAGAAGATTGAAGATCGGAGCCGCGGATCGTCGTTGGCGCTTGAGACTTGAGCACGGAGCATTTGCAACAGAGCGTTTGAAAAAAATCGTTGGAAGCAGTTGTATTCTGAAGTAAGGGGGTGAACCCCTATTTATACTAAGTCCTTGGGCGCCTGTGTTGAAGGGGATGTCTGGATCATGGCCTACCCTACGCGAATCTCCATCCGCAGACTTGGCCAGCGCTTATCCCTTCAACTGGGGCGCCTGAGCTTACTGGGGCGCCAGTATCAACACAGGCGCCTCAGATGCTAGTGTGGAGGCTTGCTTCGAGTGTGCTTGGAAGAACCCTTGTCTGGGGCGCCTGTCACCATACAGGCGCCTGTTCAAATAGGCGTCTGACTCCATTCAGGGTTCTGGGAGCAGAAAACTTCACCCTTTGTTCCTGTAACCGGGGTTAGTTCTAAAACACAAATAATACAATATAAGTTTAAGCACAGTTAACAGCTTGAGCTATCTTGGTTCTAACTTTGGGCTTCCGGAATGGAACCCTAGGTCGAACCGACGCCTAGTGTTCCTTCCTATGGGGAACGCGTCCTCACCTACTCCTCTCAGGAGAGTTTACCTTTTTGCTAACCGGCTCCTCCGGTTACACTTTTGCCCAATCCTCTGGATCAGGTCTTCGTGCCCAGTCCTCGACCAGGACTTATTGCCCAGCTTCACTCACCAGGTCTTCGGTGTCCAGCCCTCAACCAGGACCTATTGCCCAATTCCTCAAATCAGGACTTCGTGCCCAATCCGCGACCAGGACTTATTGCCCAACCCTATGTCAGGACTTCAGTGCCCAGCCCGCGGCCAGGACTTAGTGCCCAATTCCTAGAATCAGGACTTCGTGCTAAGTGTACCTAGGACTTTTCCTGCACACTTGAGTAACATCGTTAGATCACAAGATAACCTTAACGTATGAACCCTTTGCCATTATCAAAATACAAGTTTGATCTTGGTACTTCCGACACCAACAATCTCCCCCTTTTTTATTTATGGCAATCAGGTTCAAAAAGTTAAGTTTAAAGCATTTAAAGCACACATAACAAGCATGTTTATTTTAAGGGTAAGTATTTACTAAGCTCCCCCTGAAATATAAATTCTCCCCATGAAGCTTTCAATGATATGCAGTTTTCAAAAAAAACTAAGTGTATAAATTTTGACCAAGTGTTTTTCGTAACATACCAAAGCATTTGCACAATTACAATGATTTTTCACTCAAAAATTATTGTGCACTTAAAAAACTTTTTGCACTTAGAAGATAATTTTTCACTTAGAAAAGATTTGCACAACCAGAATTTTACTTTTAGAAAAATTTCCCTTTAAGAAGATTTTGAAAAAACAATTTCACTTTGCAACAAGTTCTACCTGAAAATTTTTCATTTAACCAATTTTTGCAAAAAATTTTACTTCAAAAATTTTCACTTAACCAATTTTTGCAAAAAAAAAAAATTACTTGTAAAAGTTTTTACTTAACCAATTTTTGAAAAAAGTTCTACTTGAAAAAATTTTCACTTAACCAATTTTTGAAAAAAAAAATTTACTTGAAAAATTTTCACTTAACCAATTTTTGCAAAAAGTTCTACTTGAAAAAAATTTCACTTAACCAATTTTTGCAAAAACTTTTACTTGAAAAATTTTCACATAACCAATTTTTTCAAAAGTTCTACTTGAAAACATTTTGCTTAGAAAAAAATTTTGTGCACTTCAAAAAATTTGCTTAAAAAAATGCACTTAAGAAATTATTGCTAAGAAAAATGTACTTAGAAAAATTTTGCTTAAAGAAAATGCACCTAAGAAATTTTTACTAAGAAAAATGCACTTAGAAAAATTTTGCTTAAAGGAAATGCACTTAAGAAATTTTGCTTAAAAAAATTTATGCCTTTAGTAGAATATATTTTTGAAAACAACATCTGCACTTGAAAGTTCAACTTTACTTTTTGAAAAAAGATAAAAAAAAATTTTGAAAATTTGAAAATTTTTACTCTCTTCTTTTCTCTCTCCCCCTTTGTCATATATCAAAAAAAATTATAGAAATCTAATTACCAATCAATTTTGAATCAGAGTTAGTAAAAAATTTTAAGTACATATTGAATCAACTCTAGTGAATTCAAGCAATAAAACGGACCAAACCAATTAAACTGAACTTGTTCGGGTCCTATCTAACTCAGTTAACTACTTACTAATTGTTATATAATAGTAGCTTTCACTAGGGTTAGTCAAGTTAAGTGATCTGATTAAGTTAACTTGATTCCTGTTCAATTGTATTTATCGCCCCAACTACTCCTGATGCACTGACTTAAAGCATCTTGAGTCAAGACATATACCTAAGTATCTCAACCCAGTCTAGGTTAACAATCAGAGTACCCTAAGGTGCTTGTGAGATGTTGGCTTCTAGATCTATAGGTGCATGCAATTCTAGGGTTAAAGTCTAGGTTAGGTCCATTTGTTAGTGATATGAGAGAAGTGTCCTAAGGCAATCGCCTTATGATTGTAATCATTTATTTTAATAAATGAATATTCACTATTTGAGTATACATGTTTATGTATTTGATTGAGATCTTAAACTCATTTACTGAATGTCCGCAATACAATTCACAGCATGAGAGAATTTGTGATGATTTCACAACTAGTGATTATCTCTACATGTGCATTTGTGAAGTATTGAAATTGTCCCTAGTCGATGAATTGATAAATACGGACACTATCAATTCTGTTGAGACTAGCATGGGTTATTCTCTAATCAGCTGATTCTCACTGGCTGGTGACATTGGGATGTCCGGAGATAAACATGAATGCTAGTTAAGGGAACTAGTTCATTGGAGTGACTGGCTGTAAAACTTCATATGGTAATCTACATATAGATATGTCAACAAAGTTCTTACTGCAGCTTAAGTGCGATGTTCCTTTGACTTGCGGTGTTCAAGTCATCTTGATCATGGAGACTTATACTTTGATATCTTAAGCAAGCATCTCCAAGGAGGTGTGGACCCAGGATGATTGGGTACAAGCCGAAGTGCCCGAAGATGTTTGAATAACCTACAAAGGATTCACCACTCCTTGCGAGGAGATGTATACCCAAGGCCTATCGTCGGATTGTTACTCGAAGCCTCTGGCCAGAGCATGACATGTTCAGAGTATGAATTTCTTAGATACATGAGAGTAATTAGAATCCGTAGGACGAGATAACATTGCTTGGGCTAGGTGTGACGTAGTCAGCCTAGTGGGGACTGACACACATAGACCGTGTCCTGAACCAAGTAGGTATAAGATGGTGAAGGGAATGAGGCACGATTCATTATAGCTGCTGAAGGGTTTCAGAATCATTTCTGAGGTCAACCGTTGATCTTTCGATTAATTGGAGATCATGATGTACTACTAGGTGCCACTCATGATCATTCTATAATTGGTTAATTATAGACGGACAACATAAATCGAAAGCCTATTTAGTCACACGCACAATGAGTAATCCGAGGGATTTAAAACGAGTTGAAAATTGGATTTTCCGATCAAGAGAGATAAATCGAATCTGAATTTTTCAGAGACGCATCGGAAGCATAAAATGGCTAAGCCTTTTGAAGACTTATTGGACGAATTAAATGAGTTTAATTCATAAGGTCTTGGCTTGGGTTTGGCCGGCCAAAGAGGGTCCCCACCCTCTTTGCTTGGCCGACCACAACAAAAGGGAAAACCAAATTGTTTGGTTCAATTTATAAAATAAATCAAGTGTAGTTTGTTTTATAAAATTATGGATGATATAAATTTTTTTATATATAAACCAAGGTTTGGTTTATTTTTTATGGAAATTAAAATGAACCATGGATTGGTTTATTTTATTTTATAAAATCAATCATGGATTGATTTACCATGATAAAGAAATTTATATAAAAAAATTTATATAATAAATTTCTTATGAAAATTTATTCCATAAAAAGGAGACTTGGCGGTTGAGAGGCTACTATATAAAGGAACCAAGGCAAGACTTGAAAATTAATCTAAGAGATCTAGGAATAAGCCCTCTCTCTCTCTCCTTCTCTCCCTCTCCCTCCTTCTCTCCCTCTCCCTTCTCTAGTGCCACCGGCCCTAAAGGAGGCCCTTGCTGCCGTGAGCTTCAGCCACCCTTGGCCACCAAACAGCTGTCGTAAGAAGAAGAAGAAGCGGGCGCAACTCCTTCCTTCCCGGAATCTTGATTCCGTTCTTCGTTTGGTGGTTAGTCTTCCCATCTCTCTCTTGGTATTCTTGTCGTGCCTTTAGAGAATCTAGTAGTTCTTGTCGGCACGAAACTCATGGCTTTGCGAAGTCATCCCGAAGAAAACTCGGCGTGGACGCAAATAGAGGCGGAGCTTCCAAGGGACGCTTACGGTTGGATCTCGTCCCTTCCTTCGAGTTACGTGAGGTAATAAATAAATTAGTTTACTTTCTGCAAAATTTTAAATGTATGATCATGTCTACACAAGATAAGGTTGCATGCTTAGATGTGTGGTTAAATAATTTGAGAAATTATTTATGCTAAACCTTCCGCTGCACGTAATTAATTTTAAAATTACGAACCCGCATCCATGTCAACATGCACCCGGTCCCAACAGAGGTATCAGAGCCGGTTAGTGTTCAACACAATCATATAATTATTTTGCGGAAAACTTTGTCATGATCTCAATTTTGGAAAATTTTCCAATTATGGAAACTTTCCAATTATGGTAAATTTTAGATTTAGGAATTTCAAAGTTTGGAAATCCTCATGAAATTTCACAAACTTTTGAAATATCCCTGTTTCTGAAATTTTATGATAATTGTGAAAACCTTCCATTTTTGGAAACATTCCAATTTTGGAAATTTCCTATTTTGGAAATTTTCCAATCTTGGAAATACGTAAGTTTTCTTTGTACCAGAAACTTACAATTATTCTGAAAATTTTTATTTTTGGAAACCTTCCATTTATGAAAAGCTCGCAATTTTGGGCACTTTCTTTCAAGAAAGTCTAGACAAATTATGGAAATATTAATTGGCATTTAAATTCATAATTGGAAATTAAATTATTTATAAAATTCTTTATTTTGGATTGAGCCTCGGGGAGCCGTCCAATTTAAAGTTAGTTGTTATAATTAAATTTCCTAAATTGAATTTAAATTGTCAAATGTTTAATTTGGATTGAGCCTCGGGGAGCCGTCCAAATTATATTATCAATAAATTTTTATTTTGGATTGAGTCTCGTGGAGCCGTCCAAATTAAGTTATTTATTGATATTAATTTTCCATAAATAAAATATGTGATCAAATCTTGGAAAATTTTGAGGTGATTCTCAAACGATAATTTCCTTATTTGATTTATGAGGTGATGCTCTTACATATTATTGTCTCCAAAATTAATTAGGAAAATTGTTTCCTATAGAGTATATTTCCTTAAATAAGATTTTCATGAAAATAATATGTGGTTGAATTAAGGGAATCTGTCTCTTAATTTAATATATTTGATTTAGAGAAATCAAAGTTTTAAACATATTATTTCCGAAATTGATTATGACAATTTAGGAAATTGTTTCCCAAAACAATTCCTTTAATAAAGTGTGAAATTAGAATTAGGAAATCCGGTTCCTAATTCAATTAATGAGACTTGATAAATTAAGTCACATACATACTTTATTAAGGAAATCGTTAGAACATGACATAATTATATGTCATGAATGTGCTTAAAAGAAAAAGGATGAGACCCAAAACCCCTTACAAAATATTAAGGCCAACACCTTCCATTAATATGGTTAGAACCGGAGTTTTGTTTCTCGTTTGGGTTGATGGACACATCCATGCCCGACTTGAACCTCAACATGTTCAAATCATGGAATTAGTTTATGATTAATATAGTTGGAGTCAGAGGTCAATCCTTAGTTTTGGTTGTTGGACACATCCAAGCCTGACTAAACGGTTGAATGAGCTCCAATCATATTAAAACTATTTCTTGATTAATGGGTCAGCCTTAAGCTTGGAGCATCGATTTGTTGTGCCACAGCCAAGGTCGATGTAAAGAGAGGTGCAGTTGGATGCTATGTATAATGTTGCATACTTGTTAATGAGTTAACAACCCAATGATTTATGCAAGCATTCAATTAGTTGATAGCATAATGTGATAATTACATATATGCAATATGTAATCGGTATAATTACCTACCTTCATAGCTAAGAAAAACTTGATGGCCCCAGCCATGGTTGTTCTTATCTATGGTTGGATATCAACCTATTTGGAGATGTTCCTACGATCTCCCGAATTGATAAAAAGGGTTATTCAATTCGAAAAATAAATAGGATTTAATTAATGTATATTGATGTATTCTTCTTATCACATAGCCTCAATTTATATTTCTAGGATAATCACCTGATCATGTCTTCTCTGAATTTGTGTTCCATTTTGGACACCAATAAGTTAACTAAGGACAAAAGGATTGAAAAGGCACCAAAAGGCACTTGCCATCACTGTGGCAAGGAGGGCCACTGGCGAAGAAACTGCAAGGTTTATCTTGAGTCCTTGAAGAAGAAGGCATCCGATGCCCCATCCTCTTCAGGTATCTTCGTTATTGAATGTCACTCTATTTCCTCGTACACCTGGGTACTTGATACTGGGTGTAGCTCACATATATGTAATGACATACGGGGGCTAAGGAATAGAAGAAGACTCGTCAAGGGAGAAGCGAATTTGCAAGTTGGAAATGGAGCAAAGATTGTTGCTATTTCCATCGGAACATGTTTGCTAAAGCTCCCTACTGGACTTGTCTTAGAATTGGATAATTGTTATTTTGTTCCTTCGTTAATAAAGAACATTGTATCTATTTCATGCTTGAATGAAAAGGGTTACCATTTAACTTTTAGTAACAATTGTTGTTACATAACTTTAAATGGTGTTCTTTATGGGACCGGAACATTATGCAATGGTATCTACACGTTAGATTTATCCGGTGACATTTTCAATATCGAAGTTAGCAACAAACGTGCTAGAATAGATTATCAAATAGACTCCTATACGTGACATTGTGGTCTTGGCCATGTAAGCAAGAAACGCATGACCAAATTACACCGATGTGGAATTCTGGAATCATTTGAACCCGGTTCATTTGATACATGCGAATCATGCTTAAAAGGCAAGATGACCAAATTACCCTTTTCCGGAAAAGGTAAACCAGTGGGAGAATTGTTTGGTCTAATACATACTGATGTATGTGGACAAATGTCAACTCTTGCACAAGGAGGCTATAGCTACTTCATTACCTTTATCGATGATCACTCACGATTCGGGTATGTGTTCTTAATGAAATGCAAATCTGAAACTTTTGAGAAATTCAAAGAGTTCAGAAGTGAAGTAGAGAAACAGCTTGGCAAAAGTATTAAGATACTTCGATCCGATCGGGGTGGTAAATACTTAAGCCAAGAGTTTCAAGATTATCTTAGGGACAATGGGATATTGTCCCAATGGACTCCGCCATATACACCACAGCATAATGGTGTATCTGAGAGGCGCAACCGAACCTTGATGGACATGGTTAGGTTGATGATGAATCATGCAACTCTTCCAAAATCCTTTTGGGGCTATGCACTTAAGACAGCTGTTTACTTGCTAAACAGAGTCCCGACCAAGGTAGTCTCTACTACTCCATATGAGATATGGAATAGTAAGAAACCTCACTTAACTCACCTTAAGATATGGGGATGTCCTGCTTATGTGAAACGGACTATATCAGACAAATTGGATGCTAAGTCTGCTTATGTGAAGGGTTACCAATTCTATCATCCCTTGGAACAAAAGGTGTTTGTTTCAAGGCATGCTGTATTTCTGGAAAAAGAACTTCTTTTACAAGAAAACAGTGGGAGTAGTATTGAACTTGAAGAAGTTCAAGAAACTCCAGTAGACATTACAGAGACACCTAGTCTAGACCCACAACCAATAACTCATAATGATGAGCTATCAGTTGAACCAAACAACACCACTTCTTCGTAGTCTGATAGGACACGCAATATTCCAGAGAGATACGGATTTCTCATAAGTGAATCG
>JAGFNQ010004888.1:0-163348 GCA_024364735.1 Boesenbergia rotunda | reverse complement strand
AGATGATCATGAAAATTTATTCCCATGTCCTTATTTATAGGAATCTTTTTCATCCAATACAATCAGTGAATTTAGGCATAACACTTTATATGAACTTTCAAGATACATCATGATAACATAGATAAAGATCTTAACCCAAAACATATAGCATATCATTAACACAATTTGTTGTCAAACAAAACTTAAATCATGTATCTTAGTAGAAAACCAATAATGCAAGCCAAAATCACACATGACATAGAAATACATAATAAAGCATCACATAAATGTATCATACATAAAACACAAGGACAGTCATGAAATAAAAGCCTGAAAGAGTAGCAAGGGCTAAAGCCCTGAAGTCATCCAAATGATACATTTTCAGAATAAAAAATGTTTGAGAGATATAAAATACAACAAAAATAGGCACTCTCAACACTAGACTGCTCCAAATGCTATGTCATCTCGTCAGATCATGTCGTCGTCACAGCCTGGAAGAGGAGGAGGAGGAGGCAGATAAGAGAGATGCATCTGCCGCAGCATCTCGTATATCTCATCCTGTTGGCCCCGGATCCCTCGGGCCTCCCCCTGAATAATCTCCTGGAATCCCTGGTGATGCTGCTGAAAGCTCTGAATATCCTCCCGAATACCGTGCACGTCCTCCTGGATCCCGTGGACATCAGATCGGAGCTGAGTAAACTCCGCACGTGTAACCATCTCACCAGGCTCCTCATCTGAGCTGGACGACTCTAGATGCTCCCTCCAGACAAATGCCCCCTGACGACTCTCAATGTCTGCTAAGGATAACTGACGTGTACCTATCTGGTCATAATCCTTGGACAGGTGCCTGACCTGACCACTAGTGACACGAATACCAAAACGCAACTGGAAAAACTCAGTTAGAACATGGCAGAATGGCATGTATATTTTCCCATACACACTTTGGGAAAAATGGCAAATGGAGGTAAATACATGAAGGGAGACATCTATATCCAACCTCCGCTTAAGGGTATACATCATCACTAGGTGAGGCAATCAGATCCTTGCTCTTCCCTTAGTGACGATGGGAAGAAGACACTCGACAACAATTTTGTACAAAACATGACTGAATGGACTCATGGGTTTCGCATCAAAAGTGTGCTCAGACTCATGCCTATGTCTTCTAAAGTAATGTAAATGAATCTGATCGATGGTCACATCCGAAAACTCAAGCAGCTCAACAGCATTGGGCAAATAAGTATTTGCATTATTTAAAGCCCGACACTCTAAAAAACTAGCCAAAACAATGGCTGAGAAAGGGATGGTGACACCAGCCACTCTAGACTCATAAAGATTATTCTCCGAGTCAATACAAGTCAAGTTGGCATAGAATTCCTTGCATAAGTCAATATTAACATCATGTTGACAATATACTAACTGTTCTATACCAAAATGAGTGGCCATCTCAATGATTTGAGGTGCCTTCTCTTAAAAGTAGGCTTTATTTAGGTACCTACAATGCATTGGGACAAATTCGTTCTCCTCAAATCTCTTTTTACATTCTAAAGTCCTAAATCTGGACTCTTCTGGGACTTGCTGACCTTGACGGGATGAACTTTCACCCTTTGGTCTCTTAGACATAGCCCTATATACCAAATACATGCATGCATGCCAAGACAACCCCCCCCCCCAAAAAAAAGGAAAAATAACAAAGAAAACATGCATAAAATATCACATTAGTTCCAAAATAAGGTTTAAATGAAGAACTAAACTTAAATCATGATACCTTTTCGCTAATCTTTTCATGATGTTGATTTTTGAGAGATTGACTTGAAGAGGGGAGTTTTATCAAACCCTAGGGGTAGATCGGGGTTAGAGGAGGGCTTAGAGAGAGGTTTTAGGGCTAGGGAGAAGCTTAGGATGCAAGGAGAACTCGGAAGAGGAAGGAGTCGTCGGGGTGGCACGCCAAAACCCAAGGTTTTGGGTGCCCCCCCCCCCCCCGCGCCCTTTTTCTTTTATAGAACCCGCGTCCCAGTCGACTGGCCCCAGGGCAGTTGACTGGGAAAACTCACATAATGTATTTACAGTCAGGACCAGTCTACTGTCTCTGAGCTAGTCGACTGATACCTGACATCCTAGTTTTTCAGTCGATTTTTCAAAAAAGCATAACTAATTCCACAAATCTCCAAAAAATCTGAAATTTCATGGAGAGGTTTGTAGAGCCTATGTCTATTTGGAAAAAAATATAACTTCAATCAAAATTACCCCGAAATCCAAGGTTGATACAAAATTCAAACTTGTCCAAATTTAGTCATTTGACCTTAACTTAAAGTTCCAATTTGGACCTCCTCTTGATGCTTCTTCCAATACTTACTCATAATACACTGATAGCATCAAGTTATATGACATTTTCATATTAAACCCAATTTCTTTCAATTATAACTCTATTTTCAATCTTTTTCTCTAACACTCTCCCTTTAGTGTGCCAATTCTCTTAGGATTAAGGCTAACCTTAGCCTTTTAACCTCATCGGCACACTTCCTAGTCCCTCTAGTCTCTTGGAAGGAGCCCACCTGAGATCCATTGACCATGGATCCTATTTTGGCTTCTAGAGCTTTCCCTTGAGCTTTTAGCCCTAGTTACCTCCCTAGATAACTCATCTACAAATGCAAGACCACACCGGTGCTCCTCCGGTGCTTCTTGTCCTTCTACTATTACTCTCTTAACCCTATAGACCTTTTTCTTGGTCAATTCCTTTTCTTTTCCTTTAAATGGCTTTTCTTTGCCATTTTTGACCTTTTCCTTACCATACTCATAGGGCATCCTCGAATATGACATTTTATCAACATTTGCCCTCTTAGGAGGATATCCTAAACCCGGCCTACCATTCCTAAGAGGTTGATCTTTTTGTATCATGCTTGACCTCTTGGACCCCCTAATGAGTCTATCTAGGTTTTTCTCCAATTTATCAAGTTTTACTTTCAAAACTTAGTTTTCCTTTTCCAAACTCCTAGCCTTAGGATCATTTGACCTAACTAGATCATTTCTAGTCCTACCCATTTTTCTAGACATATGCCCCCCTTTTTTAAGGTTTATGCCTTGGTTCTTAGTCCTAGACTTCCTAGGTTTATCATGAAACATAGAATTTTGAATATTTTGGCATGCAACATTGATTTTATTCCTATCATGATATTTAAAACCAAAATTGCATCTAGGCAAACAATCATTTACATTTCTAGCATTCATGAAAGAGTTTTGAACATAAGTAAAATTAGGGATTACCTCCCTTACCCTTGGAGTTCCCCCTTGATGTGAGCTCCTTTTTCTTTCTTCTTTTTCCCATCTTCTAAGGTGCTCCATCTTTTTCAACTCTCCTTTCCTTGGACATTTTGTATGGTAATGCCCTAGCTTCCCGCATGTGAAGCACCTAATATGCTTCTTTTCTTTTCTTTCCCTACAATTCTCATTAGGTTTAAATCGAATGGACCCGGGTTTAAGGATTACCTTCTTCTTACCTAGTGGACACTTGTCCTTGTAGTGTCCCCTTTGATTGCATCCAAAGCATAGAATGTGTTCTTTTGATTTGTCTTTGGTGGATGTTAGAACTTGTTCTTGTTCTTGTACGGATGAAAGTCTCTCCTCCCCCTCAACCCTTGACATTGATACTTCTTTCTCTTTGGATGAGATGGATGCTTCCTCTTGATCTTCTTGGTCACTAAAAATTCTTTCTCTGACCTCTTCCACTTTTTGAATTGCTGTAGGGTTCTCATGATATTCTTTCACTTTATTCCATAATTCATATGCATTTTGATACGCCCCTACACCACTTAAAATATTGTTAGGCAAAATATTAGATAATACACTAATTACCTTCTCGTTTGCCCTAGAATAATCTTGTTGCTCTTGAGTCCAGTATCTAGGGCGAAGCTTCTTTCTGTGCTTGTCCTTTGGAACTTCGAATGGCTCGTTTATCATCATCAAGCACTCCCACTCCATGCGGAACCACGTTTCCATTCTTGCTTTCCAATAGCCGAAATCCTCATGGTCGTAGGTCGGCGGAGTGTTGATGTCGTCCCCACGTTTGTCTTCCATTTTCTTTTCCTCTAGGGGGTGCTCCCTCGGCGGTTAGTCCGATCGAGAGTGGTCCTTCTCTCTGATACCAATTGATAGGTCGAATAGCGTTGCTAGAGGGGGGTGAATAGCAACTTGTCGAATTTCTCTACAAGATTGTTAGCGCAGTGGAAATACAAATAAAATAAACTAACAAAAGAGAACAATGCTAACAAACCAATTTACTTGGTATCCACCCCGGACGGGTGACTAATCCAAGAATTCGTCGGTGGATCACTCCTCGGATAACTTCCGGCTAGCCCTTGTCGCTCCTTGTGGGTGGAGAAACCTCGCCATAATCGCTTTGACAATATCTGGGCACAAAAGACTACTAACTCACCTTACCCAAGCGAGTTTCGTCAAAAAAGAAAGTAAGAAACGAGCCCCTTTAAATAGGGCTCGAATCTGAAACAGTCGCTACCAGTCGACTGCCAAAATGGCAGTCGTCTGGTCCCACTCAGATTCGACCATTACCATACAACGTTCGAACCTGCCAGCCTGTTCCAGTTGACACCAGTCGACTGCCAACAGGCTAGTCAACTGGTACACACCTAAGCCTAGGGTTACACTCCCCGAGTACATGTCACTCCGCACTCGAACCCTCTCAACTTAGACCCTGAGTACAACGACTCACACTTGGACCCTCACAACCCAGTTGACTCTTCAATCAGCAGTCTCGACTATTGCCTTCACGCCCTTTTCATCTTTAGCCCTCGTCCCTCGGATGCGCACGCAAGCCTCCAGCTTGCCTACATGCCACCCTTCACGTACGCCTCGAAGTCCGCATCTCTCGGCTCATCGTCTCTGCTATCCACGGTCCCTCGGATATGCACGCAAGCCTCCAGCTTGCCTCCATGCCATCCTTCACCTGAAGACATCAACCAAGTCCATGTGTACCTGTACACCTGCACACTCATATACACATATTAGTCCAACAACACATCCTAACTTAACCAAATTGTCCATACACATCAAAACCTCATGATCCTCCAGATCATCTCAGGGTTGATTGCTTCAACAGTATGTGCGAATTTAATGAAGAGGGCTAAGGTGGGGAACCTAGGGTCTGGGCTAGGCTCGACCTCGGGGTTGGTTTACGTAACTCGGCGTTTACTAAACAAGTAAAAAAAATATGCATTTATTTACTAAAATTAAAAAAATTCAACCGTAAATGCAAAATTAAATCATACCGGGGCGGCATTATGAATCTGGAGTGATCGAGAGAGAGTGACTAACTCTAGGGCGCCTTAGAAAGGAGAGAAATATGAGGGGAGCTCGGTTTGGTGTGGTGAATGAGCTTGTGGTGAAGTATTTACAAAGGGGTTAACGGGCGCCCGTGAGGGATCTTGGGCGCCCGTGACAGAGTTGAGGCGCCAGAGAGCTTCTCGGGCGCCTGAGTCAGGGTGGTCAGCCTTTTGGCAGGTTTGACTTGTTGGGTATGGCTTGGCGGGTTTCCTAAGCGAATACTCGATCGATCCGAGAGACCTCTCCACGTCTACGGATTAAAAATTAATCCAAGTGGAGACCCATCTCCCATCGACCGTCTCGTGCCGTATCGAACGATCCAAATCACAACTCGGCCAATTACCAAAATCGGCCTTGTGATTTGCTTGACCATTCGACCGCGGAAAAGGCGACGAGTTGATCGTCGGCTTTTATGTTTATGGTCGGGGTCCAGTTAAATAATTATTAACTATGATTCACAATCAAAATAATTAAATAACAAACATAAAATGATGAGGCAAATAAATAAGGCACAAGTAAGAACGAAAGGAGCCAAGGAAGAATATTCCTTCCGTTACCTTACGATCTTCTACCGTATGACCCTTCCCTCTTGGACGTCGTGTGGGCGACGATCTATCAAGACTGGTGGTCACCAAGTCGATCCCTTCTCCTTGCGCCAACCAATCCCCAACCAAAAGGATGTCGTCGGCTGCTTCTAGGAAGAAGATAATCCAAAACACAAACCCTAGGCTGATTTTCTTCCTCTGAGAAAAATTGCGTAAACAATTTTTCTCCCTTGAGAAAAATCGCTGCTCCCTCTCAATCTCAAGCAATTTTCTTCCCTCGAGAAAAGTTATGTGTGCAACCTCTCTTCCTTCGAGAAAATTGTACGAGCAATTCAAGATCACGCAATTCTCTTCCCTTGAGAAAAGTTACATGTGTCTTTTCTTCCTTTGATAAACTCGCGTGTTTTGAAGCTGAGAACCTGCTGCCACCTTGCTGTCCACTCCACGGAGAAGCAGAGGACCTGCTGCTGCTGCCTTACTGTCCACTCCACAAAGGAAGCAAATTCTTCCACGGGAGAAGCAAGGAAGCCTGCTGCTGCCGCCTTGCTGTCCACTCCTCAAAGGAAGCCAAATCTTCCACGGGAGAAACAAGGACGCCTGCTGCTATCCACTGGAGAAGCATGGAAATTTGCTGCTGCCCCCTTCCACTTTCTCCACCGGCTGCTGAAGAATCCCATGGGTGGAAACTCAAGTTGTGTGATCCTCTTGGTTTCTCCAAGTCGGCGCCTTTTATTTTCTCCAAGTGCCGTAGCCCACTTTGCAACCAAAGTGGCTTTGGTCGGAGAAGGCAACTTGGTTGCCGTGCTCTCCAAGGAGAAAAAATTTCTCCATGCAGAGGTAGGCGCCGCACACTGTGATTCAAAAAGGCGAAACGCTCGCCCCTAACGCCTCCGCAAGTCCGCCCTAGGACCAACACGGAGGAGATAAATCACGGTTATCACTAGTGTGGTGAGGCGCCTGGGGTCAAGGGAATTTAATGCCAGCAGACTAGGGTTTTATCCCCGTGTGCAACTGGCGACCCTTGACCCTGAGACCTCCGATTCAAGGCGCCGCACACGGTGAGGGAGGGTGAGAGAGAGAGAGAGAGAGAGAGGAAGAGAGGGAAAACTAGGGTTTCCTTATGTTCTCTTTGGATTAATTTTTCCAAAAGAAAATTTCACTTGGTTTCATGCCACATGGGGGTATATATAGGGCTAAGGTAAGGACCATGAGCAGGAGTTAGATCTTGGCCTGCTAATGGACCCGGTCCATTAATGAGGATCCATTCCACTAAAGGACCCCTATTGAATTACCTCACCAACCCCCATATTTACATATGAGCTTCACTTATTACGAGTCGTCCATCCCCCGTGTTTAAGATCTTGAATGTCCGTTAATTAATTAAATTACTGACAATTTAAATTAATTAACCTCTGGGTCCTTGACTATACCACTCAACCTTATCATCGTGTCGGATCAAATCCACCTGCAGGGTTTAGCACGATGAACCTTTTGAGCTCATTAAGGGGGCATCATCATCCTGACTCACTAGGACACAGATTCCGTCAATAATCATCGGCAAATCATATTATTAATATTATTTCCCAACTTACCGGGCCTATCGATCTAACAGAATAGATCTCACCTATTGGTAAATCAAAGAAATAATATTTAATAATATATGCCCAATATTATTTCAAGATTAAGGGATCGTACTCCATAATAAAATCTTGAGGTCCTATCCAATTATCAAGTCAATACAAATTGGATAACCTCGGGTTTCGGTCCTGCTCAATGTACTCACAGCACACTAGTGTAATTCTATGGTCAAGACCAACCACACCCAATTACATTACAATCATCCCGATGGGTTGTCCAATTCTATCTCGGTTGTGGGCCTCTTATTTATACTTAGCAAGGAATTGATAACACGATCTTCCGTGTGACACCATACACCATGTTATCTACAATGCAAAGTAATGGGACTTCATGTATATACTATTATAAATAAATACCTAATGTAGCCGTGATTCTCTTTTCATAATAAAGATGTTCATATAATAAAAGTCATGTCTTTCAGTATATACATCTTACATGATTACCTTGAAGTCCGAAAAAGTAAGGGGCGCCCGTAAGGTCTCGGGCGCCCGTGTTGACCAGGTTTGACCATGTTGACCAGGTTTGACTAATCACTAATTGACCCGATCAAGTCCTAGATCTTAGTACAATTTCATTCGAGGATGAGTTATATTTGAAAAAATGTTGAATAAATTTTAGAAAACATGTTGTATTAATTTTAGAAAAAATGTTGAATTAATTTTTTGAAAAATGTTGAATTAGTTTTAAAAAAATGTTGAATTAGTTTTTTTTTTAATGTTAAAAAAATGAATTAATTTTAGAAACATGTTGAATTAATTATTTTTTAAAAAAAGTTTAAAAAAATTGAATTAAT
Organism: Boesenbergia rotunda; assembly: GCA_024364735.1. NCBI lineage: Eukaryota > Viridiplantae > Streptophyta > Magnoliopsida > Zingiberales > Zingiberaceae > Boesenbergia > Boesenbergia rotunda. The sequence continues at coordinate 155,059 of JAGFNQ010004888.1, read as the reverse complement.
TTTATAAACATGTTGAATAGTTGGATTGAACTACATCATTAGGTCCTAGACATCTTACCCAGTTCTAAGTGACAAAATAGGTTTCCTTATCTGTTTTGTGAGATGTATTGTTTTTATTTCTGAATTAGTGTTAAATCTAAGATTTAATTAAAGCTTTGTGTTAGATTCAAATTTATCAAATAGTAAATTGAATTTGAGTTTCGATAATTGGCTTCCAGGTCTTGGCAAGGCACAGAGGCCTTCTTTGGCCGTAGCCTTATTGGAGCAACAACCTTTTCCTTGATAAAGCCTTTTACCGAAAGTTCATTTTCAAATTACTTCTTGAAAAATTTTGGTCTAACTAACTTAGGTTTTGGATCCGTAGCTTTGGCTAGTTCCACCAGACTAAACAGACCAAGTAGGGTACGCCTTACCTCACTTGACCTTATTAGAAGGGCTTCCCTAACGTACTATCATCTCACCTCCACCTAATACTATGTTGTTCAAGTTTCAAATAATTCTCTTGTCCTTAACTAACTATTTCTAATTCTAAACAGAATAATAAAATTACAAAAAATAAATAAAACAAGCAATAATTCACAGAAAATTATCTAAGTAAGGTCATAATTGGAGTAACACTCCGGATTTTCAAAGTTAACAAGATTGTGAATTAAATTTTCTAGCATATCAACCTTATTTTTCAGAATCTCGTTTTCTTTTTTTTTCTAAATTTTGTCTCAATTAATCTATATGATTCAATTTCGCTATTTGATAAAGGCAAAGAGTGTTTGGGCAAGATATTAACATTTGAGGTAAATACTGGATTTTCGTATAAGGTAAATTTACCTTTCTCGATTGTTTGTCCAGTATCTTTGGGGGTTCCTTTTATCGTAGGTGATGAAGACCGATTCTTGCGAGTAGGACACTAGTCTTGGTAGTGTCCCCTCTCCCTTCATTTATAACATACTATATGACTTTTAAATTTTAAATCTACAATGTTACCTTTTGAATCCTCGTTGGAAATCTCCCCCTTGATTTTGCCGTCTTCCTTTTGCTTGTTCGGTTCTTCAGCATCTTGTAGTAGTCACGAGCCCACTGGACCAGTTTTATTTTATTATCGTCAGACTCCGAATCTGAGTCGAACTCAGATATTGGTTGTGGTTTATTCTTCTGTGATCCTCTTAGAGTTTTCCCTGCAATAGAAACTATACTTTCCTCGACCATTGTAGTATCAGTTTGCTCATTTAATCTTAATTCTAAAAAAAAAAATCAAAATTGGGTACCGATTTTGTCGCGGCAGACTCATTTCTGATTCTGTTTTGATTTCGAAGTCGGGTACGGATTCTATCTCGTCAGACTCGGCATACTCATCTTCTGATTCAGGTTCAAAGTTGATTTCGAAGTCGGGTACTGATTCTGTCTTAGTTACTTGTACTTGGGCCGAGAGTGCGAGATAGCTTACCTGACCTTCTTCTTCATCTGATTCTTCCAATGATTTGGATAGAACTCCTTCTGAGAGTTCGATGTCCGAGTTTTCTTGATGTAAATTGGTCAGCTTTTGCCAAATTTCTTTAGCACATTCAAAAGGTCCGACTAGTCTGAGTTGTTCATTGGTTAGGCCACACTAAAGGATTGCAGTCGCTTTAGCATCTGTCTCAATCATGATGAGCGTTGGTTCATCCAATTTATCCCATGCGGTTGATAAACCATCTTCTGTGGGAAAGATGAATCCCATTTGGATTATCATCCATATGACCATATGGGCCTTCAAGTGAGATTCCATTTGATCTTTCCAATCTCTGAAATTCTCACCGGAGAAAAGAGGTGGGCGGGCACTGTTCCACTCTTGATTGGCCATCGAATGTTTAAACTGAAAAGATTTACAACCAAAAACTTGTCGCAAGACTAAGTCTTCAATTAGTAGTGCAGCGAAAAAAAATAGTAATAAGAAAAATCGAGTGGTGTTGCACCAACCTCGATTAACGAGAAAATTACGAATGAAAAAATATTTAAAATTCGAAAAATCCGAAAAATCGCTCAATTGATGGTTGCACCAGATTTGAGCCACCCGCTCTGATACCACTTGTGGGATCGTTTAGAATTGATAGAGGGGGTGAATATCGATCGACAATTTTTGAAAAACTGAGAGCAATTACGCAGCGAAAAAATTCAATGCTAACACTTATTTTTTACTAGGTTCGGAGTCGCGGTCGACTCCTACTCCAAGGCCCATGGTCCTTGACCATTTACGATCGGCAATTCTATATTCTGAGAAAATAGTACAAGTTTGAAATTGAATACAGAATTAAAAAATACAGCAATTAAAACTTTATACCGACGATCGGAGAAGATTGAAGATCGGAGCCATGGGTCGTCGTTGGCGCTTGAGACTTGAGCACGGAGCATTTTGAGTAGAGCGCTTGAAAGAAATCGTTGGAAGCAGTTGTATTCTGAAGTAAGGGGGTGAACCCCTATTTATACTAAGTCCTTGGGCGCCTGTGTTGAAGGGGGTGTCTGACACGTGACCTTCCCTGCTCGAATCTCCATCCACAGACTTGGCCAGCGCTTATCCCTTCAACTGGGGCGCCTGAGCTTACTGGAGCGCTTGTATCAACACAGGCGCCTCAGATGCTGGTGTGGAGGCTTGCTTCGAGTGTGCTTGGAAGAACCCTTGTCTGGGACTCCTATCACCATACAGGCTCCTGTTAAAATAGGCGCCTGACTCCATTCAGGCGTCTGGGAGCAGAAAACTTCACCCTTTGTTCCTGCAACCAGGGTTAGTTCCAAAACACAAATAATACAATATAAGTTTAAGCACAGTTAACAGCCTGAGCTGTCTTGGTTCTGACTTTGGGCTTCCAGAATGGAACCCTAGGTCGAATCGACGCCTAGTGTTCCTTCCTACGGGGAACACGTCCTCACCTACTCCTCTCAGGAGAGTTTACCTTTTTGCCAACTGGCTCCTCTGGTTGAACTTTTGCCCAATCCTCCGGATCAGATCTTCATGCCCGGCCAGTCCTCGACCAGGACTTATTGCCCAGCTTCACTCACCAGGTCTTCGGTGCCCAGCCCTCGGCCAGGACTTATTGCCCAATTCCTCGAATCAGGACTTCGTGCCCAGTCTGTGACTAGGACTTATTGCCCAACCCTATGTTAGGACTTCGATGTCCAGCCCGTGACCAGGACTTATTACCCAATTCCTAGAATCAGGACTTCGTGCCTAGTGTACCTAGGACTTTTCCTGCACACTTGAGTAATATCGTTAGATCACAAAATAACCTTAACTTATGAACCCTTTGCCATTATCAAAACACAAGTTTGATCTTAGTGCTTCCGGCACCAACACTAATAATCATTTGGACTTACGTTTCCAAGGCTTTACCTTGGACTTACACCGCCAATGCATATGCAATGCAAACATGGATCCTATCACAAGGCATCCCCACACCTAACCTCCCTAAGAGTTAGGACTTTTACCAAAACGGGCTTTTTAAAACCTTCCCAAGGCTCCCCCTATATTGGACTTACAAAGGCTTTTTAATAACCTCTCCAAGGTTCCCCTTATGCCAAGACTGAGCAACAATGCTCCTTTACCTAAGCTCCCCCTTGACCTAGGATTTCTTACAAAGGCGTGTTTGGTTTCCCACTTAAACCTAACACTTCTCCCCCTTTGCCACACATCAAAAAGACTCCAACAATCTTCCTCTTATTGGATCCTTTAACCCTTGATGATCATAAACACAGTATACTAACCCCTATAAGATTACACACTTATTTTACACCATTTTGACACCTTTTAGACTGCTGAAAAACCAATTCAGCCTTGACCAGTCGACTGCCCCATCTACCAGTCGACTGATACTCTGAAAAACCCAATTTCAGCATTTCTGACCCAAATTCAGAAATGCACCAGAAATTCCACAAATCTCCAAAAATTACCAAATTTTGTGGAGAGGTTTCTGATACCCATATCTACTTGGAAAAAATACACCCAACCATGTATCTATCAATCCCAGGATTGACACAAAACCCAAAACTAGCTAAATGGTTCAATTGAACCTTGACCTAAAGTCCTGGTTTTGACCTCCTCTTGATGTCACTGCCCATACCAAACCACAATGCATCCCTAGCATTTGTTTATATAGCATTTACACATCAAAAACCAACTCTCATGCTATATGACCCCAATGTCATATTTTCAGGCATGAAACTCAAATCCATTGTGTTAAAACCCTAGGATTGAAACTCCAAATCCATCTCCACATCCTTTGGCACACATCATGACCCATCTAGACATCCGAGAGAAATCCTCCCAGGATCCATAGACCATGGGTCCCAACTTGGCTCCTAGAGCTCTCCTTTGAGCTCTTAGCCTTAGCCACCTCCCTAGGTGACCCAACAAACACTGGACCACACCGGTATACCTCCGGTGACTCTTGGTCTACGTCTTTAGCTTTCTCAACTTTGGACACATTGTCCTTGGTTAACCACTTCTTACCCTTAAATAACATTCCCTTGCCATTCTCTACTCTTCCATCCTTGGCATAATTGTATGCTACCCTAGCATATTTTCATTCATTTGCCTTGGATGCACCCAATTTGACATTTTTGGGTTTTTGCACACCCAAACACATATCAAGTCCCCTAAGTCCAATAATGACCCTACCTAGGACTCTATCCATTTTTTCAAATCTTGCCCTCAAGACTTGATTTTCCAACTCTAGAGCCCCAACCCTGGACTCAACATGTCCACCTTGGACACCCCTAGACCTACCTACCTTTCTAGGCATATATCTCCCCTTCTTGGAATTTGTGCCTCGATCATTAACCACCTTCCTTCCCTTAGGCATGGTAGTTTGGGTCTTTCTTGGTCTAGCCTTGGGTAATGATTTTCAAGAATTATCTATCTTGTTAACCCTATTCCGATCATTATACCTAAATCTATGATTATCCTTACCAAGCATGTAAGAATTTGAAATTGAATTTAACTTTAAACAAGGAATTACCTTCCCTTTTACCTTTGAATCTCCTCCTTGACTTGAGCTCCTCTTCTTTTCCAATTTCTTCAAGTGCGTCAATTTCTTGATCTCTCTTTTCTTTGGGCACTTAGTGTGGTAGTGTTCACACTCACCACATGTGAAGCAAATTATATGCTTCTTATCCTTCTTTGCTCTATCCCTACAACTCATGTTAGTTTTTAAATTTTTTGAATTGAGTTTAGGGTTTACCTCCTTTTTCTTACGCAATGGACACTTGTTCTTGTAGTGTTTCTTTTGATTGCACCCAAAACAAATTATATGATCATTTGACTTTGCTTTGATGGAGGTGGAAGATTCTTCTTGCTCCAGTATTGGGATGGTCTCTCTTCCCCCTCAATCCTTGAGGTGGAGACTTCTTCTATTTCTTCCTCACTTGAAGATGTGGACGATTCAACTTTCTCCTACTCTTCGGATGTTGAACTTGACTCAAATTCCAATTGGTCCTTCTCCTTCTCTTGGACCAATGACTCCTCTTCCATGGACTCTTCTTCTCCTTGTCCTTGTGTCGAATTTTCATGTAGAGCTATCACCTCTCCATTGTTCATATGCATTCTTGTATTCTCCTACATTTGACACAATATATGAAGGTAATAAATTTAATACAATTCTAGTTACCTCATTATCTGCCTCCGCTTATTCCATTTGACTCTTGGTCCAATACCGAGGTCGAAGGCGTTTTCCCTTCTTGTCCGTTGGAGCTTCAAATGGCACTTCCAATGCGGTCCAATGATCCCAATTGATTTGGAGCCATATCTCCAAGCGCTTCCTCCAATAATCGAAGTCATTACAGTCGTATGGAGGTGAAATCCTAATATTCCATCCTAGTGGACCTTCCGAAATCATCTTCCTCTAGCTTTTTGCTCTCCCGGCGATTAGTCCGTAGACGAGCGAACCTTGCTCTGATACCACTTGTTAGGATCTTACCGTTTGCTAGAGGGGGTAAATAGCTTTCGTTCGATTTTCTACCTACAACGTTAGCATGTGCAAGCAGAAACAATAATAACCAGAACAAACAAACGCTAACATGTCACCTTTACGTGGTTCGGTGATGACGCTCCTACTCCATGGCTATCCGTAAGGTGGACGATCCCGATCCGTCAGTGGATGACTCCCCGGAAGACCTCCGGCTAGCTCGTGTAGCTCCTTGTGGGTAGAGAAACCTCGCCACAACCCGAACAACACTCCTGAGCTCTTAGACTACTAATTGACCTTTAACCAAAGCCAATTTCGTCAAGAACCCTCAGCCAAAATCGAGCCCTTTTAAATATTGCTCAAGGCTGAGAAGACCGCTACCAGTCGACTGGTCCATTACCAGACGATTGGTCCCACCTAAATTCGACCGTTGCCAGCCTAACATTCGAATTTTCAGCCACCACCAGTCGACTGCCCCATTAGCAGTAGACTGATCTTTCTGTGACATATACCAGTCGACTGCCCTAGGGCCAGTCAACTGGTCCACCCCTAAATCTAGGGTTTGCCTTCCCGAGTACAGTTCTCTCACACTCAGACCCTCACGACTCAGCTGACTCTTTACCAGCAGGTTCGACCTGTTGCCTTCAAGATCCCTCATATGCGCACACAAACCCTCGGCTTGCCTCCATGCCATCCTTCATGCATGCCTCGAAGTCTGCTTCCCTCGGCTCATCGTCCCTACTATATCCATGGTCCCTCGGATGCGCACACAAGCCCACGGCTTGCCTCCATGCCATCCTTCACCGTACCCGAAGTCGTCCAGCTAAGTCCATGTGTATCCTGCAAACCTGCACACTCAAATACACATATCAAATACAAAGGTGAACCTAACTTAAATCCTTTACCCTAACATCAAAACACATGGTCACTCCAGACCATAGATTGCCCCAACAAAAAACACTCCCACATCTCACAACCTGTCACTATGCCTCAAGAGTCCGATATACATTTACCTGGACCTTCCTAAATATTGCCTCCACATCTAGTCGTGCACCATCAAATCTGCAATGGTTTCATGCCTGCCAAACATAATGGACCATCGCTGCTACTGCTAAGTGTCATGCCTGTGCCAATCGACTCCTGCCTCGATACTTCCGTTATGGTCCTCCCTTTGACAAAAGTCGTTTGGGCCGGATGGAGTATGTTTTCCGCCACCGCTGCTATCTTCCCTGCTAGCACTTGGATACTACCTTGTAATATACCGAACAACATGATATGGGTCTATAATCTGACTTTACTTGGATACTCCGTCTTTGGGACCAATGATATGAGAGAATGGTTCCACATTTTCAACAGTTGTCCACTTCTGAAAAACTCAATCACAGCAGCCACAAAATCCTCACCAATAGTTGTCCAATGCTAAATAAAGCTTGCTTAATTTCTGCAGGTATTGGCTCCCTGATCAAGGCCTCTTGCTGCTCCACAGTAAGCGATCTACTAAAAGGCAAGCATCCACGCTGCAGAGGTTGGCTTTGAGTAGGCGTCCTTAGCAATCCCTAATAGTGCATCAAGAATTCAACAACCACTTCCTCTTGGCAGTGTGTTATCTCATCTGAGTCTTTCTCCAGTACTACTATCTCCCTTCACTTATTATTCCTCTTTACCAGTGCATGGAAATATGTAGTATTCCTATCATCTTCGTTGAAGTATTTTACCTTCGCTTTCTGAGCACAAAATAGGTAATCTGCGTTACTTAGCTGAGCTGCCAATTGCTGCATGCGCCTATACTTCAGTTCAAACTCCCCACTTGTGAGCCCTGCCTGCTACATCTGATGGAGTTCTACCAATGCACAAGCTGCTTTCTCATGAATGTGCTGAAAATGCTGGTGATTAAGCTGTTTGAGGTCTGACTTTAGATGAGCAAGCTTCCTTTTTAGCCTGAATTGTGTTGTACTCCAATTTCCTTGCCACTGAACAGATGCCCAATTGCTGGCCACCACAGTCTGGAAATCTACATGGAGAGTCCACATGTTAAAAAATTTGAATGGCCTCCTTCCCAAGTCATTGCCATCCAGAATCGTAACCAAGCAGGGAGTGTGATCTGAGTATTGGCCTGGTGAAAGGAAATATGCCATAGTCCTCATTCTCTCTTCCAACCATCGTTTGTTGACCAACACCTTGTCAAGTTTACAAAACACATCACCATTGGACCATGTGTATCTACATCCTACCTGTCGAAGGTCTTCTAGCGAATTGAGCAGTACAAATTCCTAGAAATCAGCCACCTAGAGGTTACAACTCTTCCTCCTTTCTTATCTGCAGCTATAAGTGGTGCGTTGAAGTCCCCCATTAGCAGCCACGGCATGTCCATCTCTGCACCAATACGGTTTAATCCCTCTCATAGCCTTCTTCTACTTGTGACTGATAGTTGCCCATACACAAAAGTAATCTGATACTTTCTCTGAGACATCCGGCAAGTCACCATTGTATGGGCAAATTGCGCATCTCATTCACTGATTTGCAGAGTAACCCTTGCTGAATTCCAGATGAGCATAATCCTGCTGCATTATGAACTTGAGGTGTCCAAAACATGATGTTGCATTTTCGACTGTTGAAATCTTCTCAGCTTCATCCTAGCATAAGCCTAATCAATCAACTTGGTCTCCATAAGCCCCATAACTGCAATCCTATTCTTGTGGAGGAAGCCTTCTACTTCCTTCTGCTTAGGACCTTGATTAAGGCCCCTTACATTCCAGGCCGCAATCTTCATGGTGGTGAAGACGGTCTTGACCGTCTCAAACTTAGTGGCCTAGTGTTGCTAGCTGCCTGCTTACCAACCGTGTCATTGCATCCCCTACTACCTTCCTTTCTTTGGTTAGGTGAATCTTCCTGTCGCCCTCCTACCGACCTTGCTTGCTTTCCATCCTTGAATTTTGCACATTGAAAATCTGTAGCTGGTAGAGCCATGACCAGTTCAACAACCCTTGTTGTACCATACCTCACAAATCCAGTTTCCTCTTTACCGCTTTGGCTCTGGTTTGAACTGACCATCCACCACCATCCACATTGCTGTCTACTTCCACTGTCTTTGCGCACAGTTCCTCATCTGGTGTACAATTGCAGTCCCCTTCTGAACCTTATAATTGTGTATCATCACTACTTGTGCCTCCGGAAGTAGACCTGACAATGGGCCGGATGGCCCGTTGACCCGGTTCATCGGGCTAAATCGGAACCAGCCCGACAGGATGCTGCTGTAGGGCCGGTTCCTGTTCAGGGGGAGGAACCACCAAACCGACAGTTCGAACCGTCGATTCCAACGGCTCTGAACCACCAGTTAAGCCGTTGGAGGTGTTTTTTTTATTTTTTTCCAACGGTTAAGATCATTTGACCATTTTTTGATCAATGGCTATGATTTAGTGATCATTATGATCCAAACTCTATAAATAGGGAGTTCATTTCATCATTTTCACACACATCTTCTCTACTCTCATACTCAACTTCATATTCTCTAACATTTTCGGCTTCATCTTTCGACAATAATGGAAAGTGGTCACGGAGTCTCATCATCTCGATCTCGGAGGGGAAAAGAAATAACGTGCGAGGATCCCAGCATCTAAATTCAATCCACCGATGATGAGACCGAGGCTTGGCCCCAGCACTTCCGATGCCTGAAATGCAAGAAAATACCGATGTAATTACCTCTAAGGTTCGGAAAAATCCTCCTTTAAAATCTTCTATTTTCACTAAATATTTTGAGAATGTCACACTTCCGTCAGAAGAATTACGTGCAAAATGTAAGCATTACAATGCTTCCTACAAATTCCAAGCCGGCGGCGGCTATGGGTCATTAAAACGACTTGTAAAAACAAAACACCAGATGGAATATGAACTTGACCACTCTCAAACACAATTATCAAGATTTTTTAGTAGTAGTAGTATCGATTCTGGCTTATTTTTAAATTCTGATAATAAATTAAGAGAATCATTAGCTAAATTTATTTCCATAAAATATCTTTCTTTTAGTTTTGGATCTAAATGCACATTCTAAGATTTTTGTAAAGAATCTCTTAATCCATTTGCTAAACGTGTTCCTAGAACTATACTTACACGTACAATTAAAAGATTAATAAAACAAGGAAAAAAATTTAATTGATGAATTTAGTAAATTAAATAATAAAATTTATTTATGTTCTGATATTTGGAGTGATCATTAACAAACTCATTCTTGTATAGGTATGACTTGCCATTGGATTGATAATTCTTGGATCCTCCAAAAAAAATTACTAGCTTATAGATTTTTTGATGATTCACATACTGCCCATAAAATTACACAATTATTATATTTAATTTTAGAAAAATATAGATTAACTCATAAAATATTTTCAATATCATTAGATAATACTAGTTCTAATACCGCTTGTATAGATGAACTAAAATTTGTTTGTCAACCTGTTATTGGTGGTTTATTTTTTTATATTCGTTGTATATGTCATGTTTTAAATTTATGTGTTCAAGATAAATTAAAACTTTTAGAAAATTATATTCAACTAATTAGAATCACAATTTTATATTTATGGTCACATCCATCTATGATAAATAATGGAGTAGATTTTGTAAAGCTAATGGAATGAGACCTAAAAAATTTTCCATGTGATGTTCCAACACGTTCGAATTTAATATATCAATTATTACAAGATTCATATAAATATAAAGATTTATTATGTTTATTTTTTACATAAAATAGTAATACCAATATAAATTTATTTTCATAACAATGGAATATTTGTGGTAATATTTGTGAAATTTTAAATATATTTAACGATGCAACTGAACAATTTTTTAGTATTTATTATCTCACTGCTCATTTAGTTTTAGTAAATTTTTCTAGTATAGTATTAATATTAAATAAACATATCAATAATGAAGCTTTAACTTCTTGCATATTAGCTATGAAAACTAAATGAAAAAAAAAATATTTTTATTTTATTCTTGAAATTTATTTAATTGCATTTGCTTTAGACCCTATATTTAAATTAGAAGATCCACAAGAAATGTTAACTTTATATTATGACGCTTTGATTTATATTAAAGATTCTTCTTCTCCAAATCTAATTAATATTATATATAATATTAGAAATTATTTATATGATATTTATAATCAATATTATATTAAATATAGTATACAAACTAATATTTCTGAAGTACAACAGTCTACTAGTATTAATTTAAAACTTACAAAAGCACAACTTTTATTAAAAAAACAAACGAAACGTCCATGAGGATTCTAAAGTTCCACACAGGAACTTGAGAATTATTTTACGACTTCTTTTGATTTTAATGAAGCGGATAGCGAATATTTTGATATCTTGAAGTGGTGGTCACAAAAGGCTCAAAGTTTTCCTGTTCTCTCTGTGATTGTAAAAGAAATTTTAATTTGTCCAGTGTCAACTGTTGTTGTAAAGCAAACGTTCAGTACCAGTGACAACATATTAGATGAATGACGATCAACAATGTCTCCCGACTCATTGAAAGCTCAAGCATTACTAGACGATTGGATCAGAACCGAGAAAAAAATTCAAAGAATGCAACTTTCAAAAGACGAAGTCGAAGAATTTAATACCGAAAGAACGAATATAACGGAAACGGAAGGAAATGAAAATGAGTGATAAAAATTATAAAAGGATAAAAATATAAAAGCACTACGTGGGCTTTGATTCCCCTACACCTTAAGGGGATACGTAGGCAACTTAAATAGGTGCAAGCCCTTTTTAATAAATTTTATATTTTAAATTTTATTTTTTTAATATAATAATCTTAAACCATGATGAATCGTGAACCGAACTATGAACCAAACCGTGAACTGGCGATTTCGAAACGTGAACCGTAATCGTCTTGAACGATTAAGGTTAATGGTCGACCTCTCACAAACCGTCGAACCAACGATTCCGAACCGTGGTCGGGTCTATCTAGAAGCCTCCTCTAACTGCTCTGTCTCCCCTGAACTTGTTTCTCCCATCCCTTGCTCAACTCTAGAAGACTCTGACGCCTCTGTGCTTGTCTGAATCTACACTTCTCCAAGCACATTTCTTGGTTCCGTACCAATGGTAGCTTTCTCCCGACTCCATGATTCAATACCTGCCTTACTATGCACCTCCTGATACAATGCAGTTGCCCTCCCCCTGACTTGCCTTGAGCTTCCCTCCCCAGTCTTTGGTGTTGGTGCAGGAAGCACCATATCGAACCTTGTTTTGATATTGGCAAAGGATTCAAAGTTAAGTTTATTTGTGATCTAAACATGCTACTTAAGTGTGCAGATTGAAGACCTAGCGAAGGACTGCTAGGCACCAGGCGAAGGACTGCATGGAACCGAAGACCTGGCGAAGGACAGCTGGGCACCTAGCGAAGGACTGCTAGGAGTCGAAGACCTGGCGAAGGACTGCTGGGCACCAGGCGAAGGACTGCTTGGTACTGAAGACCTGGCGAAGGACAGCTGGGCACCTGGCGAAGGACTGCTGGGCAAAATTCCAACCGGAGGAGTCGGTCGGCATCAGGTAAATTCTCCTGAGAGGAGTAGGTGAGGACGCGTTCCCCGTCGAGAGAACAGTAGGCGTCGGTTCGACCTAGGGCTCCATTTTGGAGACCCAAAGTCAGAACCAAGACAGCTAAGGCTGTATAAACCTAACACTTTATTGTTTTGTGTTGTTTTGGACTAACCCTGGATGCAGGACCGAAGGAATGAGTTTCTGCAGCTCAGAACGCCTCAAAGGAGAGAGGCAACAGCTGAGTAGGGCGCCCCCAGTGTCCCGGGCGCCCCCGTGCTCTCGGTCGCCCCCGTGCTCCCGGGCGCCCCGAATGGTCAGGGCACCCCGGGCTTAAACTAACGAAGTGGATCAACTTAAGCCAGCCAGAAGCCAGCGGATCGAGTCAACCCGGGCGCCCCCAGCGTCCCGGGCGCCCCCGGTCAAACCTCAGCCCGATCCTGGAGGGATACGGCTGACCGAGAGTTGCTCGGATCGATTGACACGTGGGGGGGCGCCCCCAACGTTCCGGGCCGGGCGCCCCCGGAGGCTATAAAAAGCCCCTCGACCCCAAGATTTCTAACAACACTTCTTCCAACGCCAATACGCTCTTCTGCTCAAGCGCTCTGCTCTGGAAACCTCCCACCTCGAGATACAAGCGCCGACGACGTCCCTCTGCTCCTAAGTGCAATCCACACCGGATGTCGGTAACGAAGAGTCAATTTTTAATTGTATTCTTACTGCACTTACTATTGTACAACTGTTTGTAAGATTTTGCGCGATTATAGTATTGGCCGCAGTAAACGGTCAACGACCGTGGGCCTTGGAGTAGGAGCCGACCGCGACTCCGAACCAAGTAAAATCTTTGTGTTTGTGTGTTGTGTTTTAATTTTTCCGCTGTGTATTCTCTTTTTCAATCCGAAAACGATTTACGATATTCACCCCCCTCTATCGTATTCTCTCGATCCAACAAGTGGTATCAGAGCGGGGAAGCTCAAATTTGGTGCAACCACCAATTTGAGAGTTTTTTTCGGATTTTCGAAATTATTTTATATTTTTTTTAATCTTTCTCGTTAATTGAGTTTGGTGCAACACCACTCGATCTTTTTCACTTTTTATTTTCAATTAAATAATATCTGTGGGTGTATTTAATTTTGAATTTTCATTTTTTTACCATTCATTGAAATTGATAAAACGATTAATTTTTGAAAATTTATCATAAACTTTTTTATTATTATTTTAATATTTTTCTCGAAATACATGTTATTTTAATTCGAGCAAAATTTTCAACTTTGAATGCTTATTTCTTTTCAAAATTGATAAAAGTAACATTTTCAAAAATTTGTCATAATTTTTTTATTTTATTCTGCCTCGAAATTCGTAAAATATATTTGTTAGGCTATTTATTCCTTCTCCCGCACTACTAATCCAAGACCAAGTCTTGGTACATTTTTGTTACTTCTCTTGTGTACAAGGTTAAACTAAATGACCAGCCAAGAATGGAACAATGTCCGTCCACCACTCTTCTCTGGCGAAAATTTCAACTCCTGGAGAAGTCTAATGGAATCCCACCTGAAGGCCAATCTGGAACTTTGGTTGATAATCCAAACGGGGTTCACATTCCCCACAACAGATGGAACATCGATCACTTGGAATAAATTGGATGAACCAACTCTGAGGAAGATCGAGACTGATGCCAAGGCAACAGCAATCTTACAATGCGGCCTGACCAAAAAAAGAACTGAAGCGAGTCGGATCCTTCAACTGTGCCAAAGAGATGTGGGAAAAGCTGATCAATCTACACGAAGAGAGCTCCGATATTGAGATCATAGAAGGTGATATGTCAGACTTATCGAAGGATTCGGATGACAAAGAAAAAGATCAGGCAAGTTATTTTGCATTCTCGGCTCAAGCACAAGTAGCTGAAACAGACTCGACACCAGACGTCGAAATCGAACCAGAGTCAGACGACGAGCCTTCTAAGACAAAATCGGTAACTAATTTTGAATCGTTTTCTTCTGAATTAAGGTCAAATAATCAAGCTGATACTGCAATGGTCGAGGAAGGTATAGTTTTCATTGCAGGGAAAACTCCAAGAGAACTGCAAAAGAGGCCTCAACCAGTACCTGAGTCCATCTCAGACTCAGAATCTGACGACGAAGGAAGGGATCCTTGGAAACTGGTCTGGTTGGCTCGCGACCGCTACAAAATGCCGAAGAAACAATCAAGCAAAAGAGAGATGGCTAGAATCAAGGGGGAGATTCCCAACCGGGAATCAAAAGGTAAATTTACAGTATTTAAAAATCCAATATTTACCTTGAATAACATGATTAATTCATACAAATTAGTTAAGGTTAATATGTTAGAAAACATAATTCACAACCTTGCTGAATTTAAAAACCCAGAGTATTATTTCAATTATGATATAACTTAGATCATTTTTTGTCATGTTTGCTTGTTTTTTTTTTGCTTAGAATTAGGATTGGTTAGTATAAGGACTAAATCAATTAACTGAAACTTTGTACAACATAGTATTGGGTGGCGGTGAGATGATAGTACGTTAGGGAAGCCTTTTCTAATAAGGTCAAGTATACACTACTTGG
This sequence comes from Boesenbergia rotunda, assembly GCA_024364735.1. NCBI lineage: Eukaryota > Viridiplantae > Streptophyta > Magnoliopsida > Zingiberales > Zingiberaceae > Boesenbergia > Boesenbergia rotunda. The sequence continues at coordinate 140,008 of JAGFNQ010004888.1, read as the reverse complement.
TCTCTTTAGACTGGTGAAACTAGCCGAAGCTACCGATCCAAGACCCAAGCTAGTTAGACTAGAATTTCTCAAAAAGTAACCTTGAAAATGAAATTTCACTAAAAGGCATTGTCAAGGAAAGGGTTGATGATCCAATAAGGCTACGGCCAAAGAAGGCCTTATGCCTCGCCAAGACCTAGAAGCCAATTTTTGAAATTCAAATTCAGTTTACTCTTTGTCAAATTCGAATCTAACACAAATTTTCAGTTAATCTTAGATTCAAATATTCTTTTTCAAAATAAATTCAAAACTAATTGTTTTCAAAAATTAATTTAACCTTTTAAAATTAACCATGTTTTTTTTAAACTTAAAATTTTTATTTTTGTTAAAACATCTCACAAAACAAATAAGGTAACCTGTTTTGTCATGTAAAACTGGGTGAGATGTCTAGGACCTAATTATATAGTTCAATACTTTTTCAAAATCAACTCAACTTTTTTAAAAATTAATTCTAAATTAACTCTATATGTTTTCCACTCAACATTTTTCAAAAATTGAATTTCATTTGTTTTCAAAATAAACTCATCAAACTAAGTCTTGATTGAATTAATACTAAGATCTAGGACTTGATTGGGTCAATTATTGGTAAAACCAAGTCAACATAGTCAAACCTAGTCAATACTGAAGACCCTTAAAGCAGTTAGATAAAGTCAGATGAGTCGGATACAAGAGGAGTTTTTTATTTTAGATTTTTTCTAAAACTTAGTATCATCTCAAAATAAGGTTTTCAAAAATCTATCTCCTTGAAAATTATCATACTCAAAAGGCATGGTCAAAATTGTTCCTTTAAGTTTGACAAACCCTAAGACTAAGAGGAGGATTAACTTGTGGTCAACAAGCCTCCTAGGACTGTGTCAAATTTAGAGGGAGTTCAAATTAAAAGAAAAAGTTTAATAAATAGTATGCCTTCAAATAATCATTATATTTTTCAAAAATTGTGCTTTACAAAAATCATTATCATTTCAAAATATTTTTCGAAAAAATGGGCTTATGCTTGAAAATTATCTTCATTTCAAATTGAATTTTCTAAAATTATATTACCATACTGTTATTCAAAACTAGTCTTTTGATTTTAATAAACCCTAAAGACACAGAGGAAGGTTCACTTCATGATCTATAAGGACTCCTAGGATGTGTCAAATTTAGGGGAAGTCTAAATCAAAAGAAGATTTTCTGACAAGATTTTTTTTGCAATTATTTGTTTTGAATTATTAAATAATTCTTGTGGTTTGAACCAACCCTAAAGACTCAGAGGAAGACTACTTGTGGTCAACAAGCTTCCTAAGACTGGGTCAAGTTTAGGGGGAGGTCAAACTAAAGGATTTGCTAATTTCAAAATAATATGTTTTCATGTACTGCATTATTTAAATCCGTCTGAAAACATAAGAGTGTTTGTTTAAATACTTTCATTTTTTTTAAATACTAATGAAAAATAATATTTACTTGAGTTTGAAGAATTTCTAGGACACTTAGGAAAATATCCTTATAGTCAACAAGGTTTCCTAGGATTGTGTCAGACTGGAAAAGAAACCAAGTCAAGTAAAATATTATCTTTTAAAAATAAGATTTTTCAAAAGTACTTATACCTCTCAAAAATTCTAATATTTTTTTAAAGTACAAATACTTTTTAAGGCACTAACATTTTCAAAGTATGACTATTTTGTGCAATACTAACATATTTCAAAAATCAATTTATTCAATCTTGTTTAAAGTGAAAATGTCTATAAAATTATTTTTAAAATTGCACAATACCTTTTAAAGTGGAGTTTTGTTATTGCTATGCCTTCAAGAATTATACTAAGTATTTTTATGTTTTCAAAACTCATAGGCTCTGATACACAAACTTTTTAAAACTTATTTTAAAATATATCTCTTTATTGATATATATAGCCAAGGGGAGAGCAAGAAAGAGAGAAAAGAATTTTTTTATCTCCTTTTCAAAAAGTAAAAATTTCTAAGTGTTTTAAATTTTTTAAGTGCATGTTTTTTTTCTAAGTAAAGTTGTTTTTGTTGAAAAACTTGTCTAGAAAATTCTTAAAGATTTTTTTTTCAAAATACACAAAGTATTTCCAAGCATATTCTTCTGAGTGTGCAAATTCTTTTAAAACAAAATTTTCCCAATTCTCAAAGTTGAAATTCTTTAGGGAAATTTGGATTCAAAATTTTGCCTAAGTAATTTTTTTTAAAAAAAAGTTTTTAACAAAATTTAGGCTTGCTTTCCATAAGTGTTTTTTGATACAAATGCTTTCACTCTTTTTGAAAAACACTTTGTCAAAAATTTATTTTTGGTAAAACTCAAAACTCCCTATTAGAAACCTTGTTCGTCCATGTATGTTTTTGATATATGTCAAAGGGGGAGGAAAGGTCAAAGTTAGTATTTTAAGTGTTTTATAACACAAGTATTCAGGGCTTTAGGGGGAATATAAGAAATAAAGAATTTTTTTCAACTCTACATTTATTCTGTTCATAAATAGTTATACTTCATTGTTTACCTTATGTTCTTGACTATTATAAGTTTTTAACTTAACTTTGAATTTTGTTGCAACAAATCAAAAATGGGGAGATTGTTGGTGCAGGAAGTACCATATCGAACCTTGTTTTGATATTGGCAAAGGATTCAAAGTTAAGTTTATTTGTGATCCAAACATGCTACTTGAGTGTGCAGATTGAAGACCTAGCGAAGGACTGCTAGGCACCAGGCGAAGGACTGTCTGGAACCGAAGACCTGGCGAAGGACAGCTGGGCACCTAGCGAAGGACTGCTAGGAGTCGAAGACCTGGCGAAGGACTGCTGGGCGCCAGGTACTGCTGGGCACCAGGCGAAGGACTGCTTGGTACTGAAGACCTGGCGAAGGACAGCTGGGCACCTGGCGAAGGACTGCTGGGCAAAAGTCCAACCGGAGGAGCCGGTTGGCATCAGGTAAATTCTCCTGAGAGGAGTAGGTGAGGACACGTTCCCCGTCGAGGGAACAGTAGGCGTCGGTTCGACCTAGGGCTCCATTTTGGAGACCCAAAGTCAGAACCAAGACAGCTAAGGTTGTATAAACCTAACACTTTATTGCTTTGTGTTGTTTTGGACTAACCCTGGATGCAGGACCGAAGGAATGAGTTTCTGCAGCTCAGAACGCCTCAAAGGAGAGAGGCAACAGCTGAGTAGGGCGCCCCCAAGGTCAATACAAAACAAGTGAAGCAAAGATGTGCTTCGGCAGCTTACTGGGCGGGGCGCCCCTGTGCTCCCGGGCGCCCCCGTGCTCCCGGGCGCCCCGGATGGTCAAGGCACCCCGGGCTCAAGCTAACGAAGTGGATCAACTTAAGCCAGCCAGAAGCCAGCGGATCGAGTTAACCCGGGCGCCCCCAGCGTCCCGGGCGCCCCCGGTCAAACCTCAGCCCGATCCTGGAGGGATAACGGCTGACCGAGAGTTGCTCGGATCGATTGACACGTGGGGGGCGCCCCCAACGTTCCGAGCGCCCCCGGAGGCTATAAAAAGCCCCTCGACCCCAAGACTTCTAACAACACTTCTTCCAACGCCAATACGCTCTTCTACTCAAGCGCTCTGCTCCGGAAACCTCCCGACTCGAGATATAAGCGCTGACGACGTCCCTCTGCTCCTAAGTACAATCCACACTGGACGTCGGTAACGAAGAGGCAATTTTTAATTGTATTCTTACTGCACTTACTACTGTACAACTGTTTGTAAGATTTTGCACGATTATAGTATTGCCCGCAGTAAACGGTCAACGACCGTGGGCCTTGGAGTAGGAGCCGAGCGCGACTCCGAACCAAGTAAAATCTTGGTGTTTGTGTGTTGTGTTTTAATTTTTCTGCTGTGTATTCTCTTTTTCAATCCGAAAACGATTTACGATATTCACCCCCCCCCCCTCTATCGTATTCTCTCGATCCAACATTGGGCACATTCAATTTAGTGTCCATGGTTTCCAGAATCTGCATCATGTGTTTGGCTGCTTGCTGCGTGGGATCCAGAGCTGCTCGGCTGTTATCGTCAGTAGTTTGCCCCCCCCCTTCCTCCGCCTCCACCTACCAAAAACCCCATCAACCCTACTACTTGTTCATGTCCCATAAAAAATACATGTAAAGAAAAGGGAAAGCAAGATCAGGGTCAGGGAAACTAAGTTTACTTGGCTTGAGAACCCCAGATAAGGATGAAATTGACTATGATTATATAGACCTTAAATTAACCATTGATTTATGATGGATCGTTTTCTGTGTGCTAGAGGGGGTGAATAGCACTTTTTCGTTTTGAATCTCTTCACCTACGTTGTTCGTTGCACAACGAAAACAATAATATGTAAAGTAAATACAAATACAACGCTAACAACCTGATTTACTTGGTATCCACCCCGGACGGGTGACTAATCTAAGAATCCTTCGGTGGATCAACCCCCGGATAACCTCCGGCTAGATTTGTCGCTCCTTGTGGGTGGAGAAACCTCGCCACAGCACTTCGGACGTTCTCTGATCACAAAAGACTACTAACTCACTTTACCCAAGTAAGTTTCGTCAAGCGAGATAGTAGGAAACGAGCCCCTTTAAATAGGGCTAGAATCTGAAACAGCCGCTACCAGTCGACTGCCCCTGGGGCAGTCGACTGGTCCCATTCAGATTCGACCGTTACAGTATAACGTTCGAATCTTCCAGCTGTTCCAGTCAACACCTGTCGACTGCCCCTGGGGCAGTCGACTGGTACACATCTATGCCTAGGGTTTTACTCCCGAGTACAAATCTCTCCGCACTCAAACTCTCCCGACTTAGCCCCTGAGTACACACACTCATACTCAGACCCTTACAACTCAGTTGACTCTTCACCAGCAGTCTTGACTGTTGCCTTCAAGCCCTCTTCATCTTTAGCCCTCGTCCCTCGGATGCGCACACAAGCCTCCAGCTTGCCTCCATGCCACCCTTCACGTACGCCTCCAAGTCTGCGTCCCTCGGCTCATCATCTCTGCTATCCAACGGTCCCTCGGATGCGCACACAAACCTCCAGCTTGCCTCCATGCCATCCTTCACCTGAAGACATCAACCAAGTCCATGTGTACATATACACCTGCACACTCATGTACACATATGAGAACAACACAAATCCTAACTTAACCATATTGCCCTCACATCAAAATATCATGATCCTCCAGATCATCTCAGGGCTGATTGCCCCAACAATTTATATCCTACTGATTATCTAAATCCAACTTATTTATGTACCTTAGTCAGAACCCAACTCTATCGATAATGTTATCTCATGATTGGAAAAACTTGAAATTATTGGTAAAAACCCTACCAAATATTGGGAAAGAGATAAGGTATATTGTAAACTTAATACTATCAATCCATACTTAACAATTAAAGCTCAAGATCTGAAATATACAAACTGGGAAAGAGAAGAACGCTCTATGCATATTACCCAATTACTTGCTTTAAAAGTCATACAAAGATCAGATTCTAGACATAGAAGTCTAGCCTTTATAGTAAATAAAGAAGCTGAACAAAAGAGAGGGCAACCCCGAATGGTTTTTAATTATAAACGATTAAATGATAATAGTCATGAACATGGCTATAAAGTACCCGATAAGGAACAACTATTAAATAAAATCCAAAATTCCAAATGGTATTCAAAATTTGATATGAAATCTGGATTTTAGCAAGTTAAAATGCATCCTGACTCCATCTCTTGGACAGCCTTTTCCTGTCGAGAAGGTCATTTTGAATGGCTAGTAATGCCTTTTGGGTTAAAAGTAGCTCCTCAAATCTTTCAACGAAAAATGGATGATGTATTTCGCAGTGTTACTACTTTTACTTGTGTCTATATAGATGATGTTTTAGTATTTTCCAAAACAAAAGAGGAACATTTTGCACACTTACATATGGTATTCACACTTTTTGAAAAACATGGATTAATTATTTCTCGAAAAAAATGCAATTAGCAGTACCATATATTGACTTTCTGGGAAGCACTATAAGACAATGAAAAATAGCTTTACAATCTCATATTACTACCAAAATATTAGCTTACCCAGACAAAATGGAAGACATTAAGACTCTACGCTCTTTCTTAGGCCTATTAAATTATGCTCGACCATATTTAAAAGACATTGGAAAAATTAGTGGTTCATTATATAATAAAACTTCCCAAACAGGACAAAGATATTTTAATCAACAAGATATAAATTTAGTACAACAAATTAAATAGTTAGTACAAAACTCACCCCTATTAACCTTACCCCTTGACCCAGACTATTTAGTCATAGAAACAAATGGATGTGAAACCGGATGGGGAGAAGCTTTATTTAGAAAACTCTCTAAATATGATCCAAAAACTTCTGAATGTCTTTGTCGTTTCACTTTGAGAAAATATAAAAAAAAGGACACTTAACCTTTCTGGATTATGAACTTTTAGCTGTTATATATTGCTTTGATGCATTTATGCGCTTTATATGTAGTAAAAAAGAAATAACCATAAGAACAGACTCTGAGGCAATAGAACGTTATAGCCAGCAAACAAAAGGAATAAGAAAAGGGTTAGGAGCTAAAAGATGGATTAAATTTCAAGATACCATTATAAACAAAGGACTTAATATTACATGAGAACATATTAGAAAAGTGAGAACTTATGGGTAACAAACCATGAAGTTTGGTACTCAAGAACTTCTACAATACTTTAGAAATGAAGATCTTTTTCAGTATGAACTTCGTACTCAACTTGATCCAGTCCAACTTTGTCTTATTGACAATATATGGAATATCTCCACTCCCCCTGGAGTAGCTAATCACAAGATTGCCATCATTAATGCACTCTCCAACTACTTTTTAACTACTATACAAAAACCGTTGGGAAAAAAAGATTCTTGTTATGCCATACTTACAGACCCACAAGCAAGCCTTTACTCTACATGGGAGGAGGTAAGACAACTACTTCCTGAGTCCAATAAGCCTCCTTACAAAGGCTATTACTCAATTGATGATGCTTATGACACATTACGCAGCAAACTTGGGCCTAATTTCTTTATTAGCCCATTAGTCCATGAACTTCTTATTCAAGAAAACAAAACTTATTTATCTGCAGTCATACATCAACAAGCAGATACTGCCACTTCCTCTACTACTCGTTCTCTACCAATGAACTATCAATCACTGGAAATATTACAAGCAAAAAGTACGCAAAAAGGAGAACGTACTTTGTCAGAATACAAAAATCTACCCACAGATATACTTACTTACATCCGACTGCTTGGAGACTTCACCTCTACTAGTCAACACTTTTTAGAATTACATGAAGCTCTTACTTGGTTTCATAACCACCCCATGCCAGGTATTACGGAGAAGAATACTCCTATAAACTTAAATGTAAACAGACTTTCCCTCAATGTGCAAAACTAGAATTATTAGATATGGGATGTCGTTGCCAACTTCTATACTCTTTCAGAAGAGCCTGCATCAATTTTGAAAATTTTGAACAAAAGAATTATAGAGGAAGACTTATCACTCCGCTAGCTTTACTTGACTTTGGACTACTCCAACAACTTTGGGTACATGAGCTAGATTCTCTATAGCAATTTCGTTACAAATTCAAGACTATACTTCAATACATTTTAGAAGAAAAAAAAACATTCGTATCTTGTACTATAGACAGTTCACCACCGAAGTGGATTAACTTAAAAATTGAACCAGCAAGGCACTTAATTAAACTGGATGTGCCTGAGATTAATGTTCACTTACATGCTTTTGATGATTATCTATCAGCACCAGACAAAGACTGATCCTCTCCAAATCCCCTAGAAGACCAGCTAAAACATTGGAGAGCCTCAGTTCAAGGAGGTTCTTGGTTTTGGGAACCTGACGAAGATGCCACTACTTATATCCTAGCAGGAGAAACTTTCACAGAAAAATTTTATTAGCCTAAAGAACTTGGGATCCAGTTTTTTCCCTTCGCTTATACAACTCAACATAAAACACTCAGCCAATTCTATCAAAAGAAAACAAGAAAATGGCAAGAGAAACAGAAAGTGCATCAGTCCTCGCCAAGACTTTCCAACACAACACTACCTTCCTTAGACTCTGTTGAAGATGCCAATATAACCAACTTAATGGAAATTTAAGACGTAGGCCATGACGTCATCAACTCAGTAACGTAAGCCCTGACGTTATATAGCACTATGAAAAGATGATGACTCAACCTCCACTTACAAGATACACTCTTATCTGCCAGCAAGACTCTCCAAAGCCTTCTCTACTCTCCTTCCTTCTCTATATAAACACTCCTTCTGTAAGCTCTCGGTACCAAGCCAGAGCAAGCAATCTCTCTCAGTAGTTGTGTGCCAGTTTCTCTAGCTCTTTGTAAGTTTTTTTTTCTCCGTTTTTAATTAATGCTTACTAGTTTGTAATCTGTTTGTAATTTCTGTTATGCTAATATGAGAAAGCTTGTTTCTAAGTCTAGAAGGCTCTGATTTGTCCTAATATTATCAATAGTCCTCAGTCCTTATCCAAGTATCTCTGAGAACGGTAACTAGCTAAAGACGAAGACTGTTCTGTTTAGCTTCTCTTCTATAAGACCTGTGCTGACTACAAGTAAGGCCACATGCCAAGACGATAGACTTAAGACCTGAAACCAAGTCGGGGCAAGAAGGAGAAAATAAACACTAGAACTGAGGCATCATACTAGGTGAGGCTCATTGGTGCGATAGTAATGGGAAAAATTAACCTTCTAGATTTAGCCTCTAATACAACCAACACCGAATTAAAAAAAAACCACAAATCACAAAAATTTGATATCAGAGCCCATTACAACTTTGGACCAAGCTAGTAGATGAACTTAACCTCTTTAAATTACTTAGATTTTGTTTTACATCCAATACCAAATTTTTGTGGTATTTTTGTGGTTTGTGGTTTTTTTATTTGTCAATAGTTTTCGGATAAGAGGTGTTAGTTGTATTAGAGGCTAAATCTAGAAGGTTAATTTTTCCCATTACTATTGTACCAATGAGCCTCACCTAGTAAGATGTCTTAGTTCTAGTGTTTATTTTCTCCTTCTTGCCCCGACTTGGTTTCACGTCTTAAGTCTGTCGTCTTGGCATGTGGTCTTACTTGTAGTCAGCATAGGTCTTATAGAAGAGAAGCTAAACAGAACATTCTTCGTCTCTAACTAGTTATTGTTCTCAGAGATACTTGGATAAGGACTGAGGACTATTGATAATCTTAGGACAAATTAGAGCCTTCTAGACTTAGAAACAAGCTTTCTCATATTAGTATAACAGAAATTACAAACGGATTACAAACTAGTAAACATAAATTACAAACGGAGAAAAAAAACTTACAAAGAGCTAGAAGGAGTGTTTATAGAGAGAAGGAAAGGAGAAGGCTCTGGAGAGTCTTGTTGGCAGATAAGAGCGTATCTTGTAAGTGGAGGTTGAGTCATCATCTTTTCATAGTGTTATATAACGTCAGGACTTACGTTACTGAGTTGATGACGTCATGGCCTACGTCTTAAATTTCCATTAAGTTGGTTATATTGGCATCTTCAACAGAGTCTAAGGAAGGTAGTGTTGTGTTGGAAAGTCTTGGCAAGGACTGATGCACTTTCTGTTTCTCTTGTCATTTTCTTATTTTCATTTGATAGAATTGGCAGAGTGTTTCATGTTGAGTTGTATAAGCGAAGGGAAAAAACTGGATCCCAAGTTCTTTAGGCCAATAAAATTTTTCTGTGTAAGTTTCTCCTGCTAGGATATAAATAGTGGCATCTTCGTAAGGTTCCCAAAACCAAGAACCTCCTTGAACTAAGGCTCTCCAATGTTTTAGCTGGTCTTCTAGGGGTTTTGGAGAGGACCAGTCTTTGTCTGGTGCTGATGGATAATCATCAAAAGCATGTAAATGAACATTAATCCCAGGCACATCCAGTTTAATTAAGTGTCTTGCCGGTTCAATTTTTAAGTTAATCCACTCCGGTGGTGAACTGTCTATAGTACAAGATACGAATATTTCTTTTTCTTCTAAAATGTATTGAAGTATAGTCTTGAATTTGTAAGGAAATTGCTGTAGAGAATCTAGCTCATGTACCCAAAGTTGTTGGAGTAGTCCAAAGTCAAGTAAAGCTAGCGGAGTGATAAGTCTTCCTCTATAATTCTTTTGTTCAAATTTTTCAAAATGGATGCAGGCTCTTCTGAAAGAGTATAGAAGTTGGCAACGACATCCCATATCTAATAATTCTGGTTTTGCGCATTGAGGGAAAGTATGTTTACATTTAAGTTTATAGGAGTATTCTTCTCCATAAAATACCTGGCGTGGGGTGGTTATGAAACCAAGTAAGAGCTTCATGTAATTCTAAAAAGTGTTGACTAGTAGAGGTGAAGTCTCCAAGCAGTCGGATGTAAGTAAGTATATCTGTGGGTAGATTTTTGTATTCTGACAAAGTACGTTCTCCTTTTTGCGTACTTTTTGCTTGTAATATTTCCAATGATTGATAGTCTATAGGTAAAGGACGAGTAGTAGAGGAAGTGGCAGTATCTGCTTGTTGATGTATAACTGCAGATAAATAAGTTTTGTTTTCTTGAATAGGACGTCCATGGACTAATGGGCTAATAAAGAAATTAGGCCCAAGTTTGCTGCGAAATACATCATCCATTTTTCGTTGAAAGATTTGAAGAGCTACTTTTAACCCAAAAGGCATTACTAGCCATTCAAAATGACCTTCTCAACAGGAAAAGGTTGTCCAAGAGATGGAGTCAGGATGCATCTTAACTTGCCAAAATCCAGATTTCATATCAAATTTTGAATACCATTTGAAATTTTGGATTTTATTTAATAGTTGTTCCTTATCGGGTATTTTATAGTCATCTTCATGACAATTATCATTTAATCTTTTATAATTAAAAATCATTCGGGATTGTCCTCTCTTTTGTTCAGCTCCTTTATTTACTATAAAGGCTGGACTTCTATGTCTAGAATCTGATCTTTGTATGGCTTTTAAAGCAAGTAATTGGGTAATATGCATAGAGCATTTTTCTCTTTCCCAGTTTGTATATTTCAGACCTTGAGCTTTAATTGTAAGTCTGGATTGATAATATTAAGTTTACAATATACTTTATCTCTTTCCCAATATTTGGTAGGGTTTTCACCAATAATTTCAAGTTTTTCCAATCGTGAGATAACATTATCGATAGAGTCTTGGGTTCTGACTAAGATACATAAATAAGTTGGATTTAGATAATCAGTAGGATATAAATCAGTAGTTAAGTTAAGGTCTATATAATCATAGTCAATTTCATCCTCATCTGGGCTTCTCAAGCCAAGTAAACTTAATTTCCCTGACCCTGATCTTGCTTTCCCTTTTGTTTACATGTATTTTTTATGGGACATGGACAAATAGTAGGGTTGCAAGCAATGGGGTTTTTGGCAAGCGGAGGCGGAGGAAGAGAGGGGGCATCACCACACTTCACAGTGCAAACTTCAGAGGGATAGGAAGACATGATAGGCGTAGCAATAGGAGTAGAAAGAAAAGTGACATAGTCTTTAGAGAGAAAAAGTGCCCTATCGAGAGTAATTAAGAAATTGAGACCAAGAATAAGTGGAATGGTTTTATGCGGCATAGGTCTGACCCAGAGTTGGGACAGAGAAAGAGGAGTGCTATAATTACCACAGTTAGTAAAAAACCGTAAGTGTATGTTTTTTACAAATTGTGACAAGCAATAGTTTGACCATCAAATTGAGTGCTTAAAAGCGGTGTATTGGTATGTTTGAGTAAGTCTGGGGGCAAAAGGGTTAATAAGAGATTTTCATCTACTATGGAGGTAGTAGCTCCACTATCAATAAAAGCATGGAGAGAGAACTCATGTCCATGTATATTGAGAATACATTGTACCCTAATGTCTACCGTTGTTCTTGTATTACACATACTAGGAGTTTAAATGAAGACGAATTCAGTATTTTCAGGTTCTTCTAAGAGTATTGATTTGCCTTTCTCAACAAAGGCTACTTGTTCTCGGAACTAAGTTAATTCAGTTTCTAAGACATTTAGTCTGGTTTCCAGGACTGCTACTCGGGTTTTTAATAAAGTGTTTCGGGTGCTACCTCGAACAGTATAAGTTGTGAGTATAGAAATTTGAAAATTTGATTGTAAACACAAATTGCAACATTGTTTTCGGCACAGTTTACATGTAGCTCTCTGAAGGACAGAAGGATAATAACCACATATGAAACAAGGTATATTATCTGTTTCTTCTTTTAGGGTCCAATTATGTAAACAAAGTTTTTGGTCAGCTCTTAAATCGGCCATAGTTTGTGGAATAGTGATATGAAACATTAGTTCAAATGATTGGAGTTGTTCTAGTACTTCTTCATAATTATCTTGTGGATGGATGACTTCAGGTGAGTATGGAAATAAAGAGGGTTGTAGAAAGGAATTAACTAAAGTATAATCTGTGGAAGAACTAATTTCTTTAAAATCTTCTACGGATACTATGGAATAGATTGACGAAGTATCAGACACATCTAAGTGTATCTCAATTAAATCTAAATTAGTACAGCCAATAAGTGTGGCTTCCCGACTATATAAGTTTTTTCCTATTGGGACATGCTGATGATAAATGTCCTGGTTCATTACAAGCAAAGCAAGTAATAGTATTAGCATAAGTTTTCTTGGGTTTGAATTTTCTGACATGTTTCTCTTTATTTAAGTATGGTTTCTTTTCTTTGCTTTTACGAACATAATATGTTTTCTTAGGTTTGTATTTTGACTTTTGTTTTATTGGGGGCCCTATTCTTTTCCTATAAGGAGTATGTGTTGGTTTAGTAGTTCCATATTGTTAAGGTGTATAGATTTGGCTACAAAATCCATATTGTTGATTTTTAAGTTGTTTTTGAATATGAATATAAGTGCATTTTTCCTTTAGAACTGCTAGGATATGTTGTATTCGAACTCCTATATTATCATAGGCAGGGGGAACACGTAAGTCAGTCCAAGCTTTATATATTTCTTTTCCTAAATCTCCAGGTAATTTACTAAATAATCTTTTCCCTAATGCAAAATTGCAATAATTCCCTGATACTGCAGTAAGGGCTAAAAAGTCATTACAAAAAGGTTTAATATAATTCCAGTTAAATAATTGTAATTGTTCTAAGTCTCGCATGACTTCCTTTTGTCGAATATCTAAGCCAGTATTTGCATCTCTGGCGGTAAGTAATCTATGAATAGCATAACAAAAATTCAAAATATTATTTCCTTGAGCTGCTATTCTAGCTACTTCTTCCGGAAAGTTTAATTTAAAATCTTCCCATGTTGCTCTAGCTACATCTCCTAAGTAGTTTTCACCGACACGTATCATAGCTTCTCCTGTTTCTATATCTAATTCATGTTTTGCTTGATAATCTCTTTTAACAGAGACTATCCATTGTTCTAAGTAGGTATCATAAAGTTGGGTTCACATTTGGTAATATTTAAGAGAACCAAATCTTTTCCAAAGAAAGTCATTTCAGGAGGTTTCCTTCTTCATATGATTCTAACTAAAGGATTATTATTGGTATAGGGAGGAATCCTAGTTCTGGATGGATGACCTTGTCCATAATCCATTGTCCTCATAGTACTTTCTGGTAATCGGACTTCATATGGTTTTGAGGTTGAAGTTGCAGATGATTCGACAGGATTCATATAATTTTGTGAGGGAAACTGAATAAGAGGAAGAGAAGAAGCTTGACTTTTTATGTCTTCTTCTTCTTTTGGGGCAATTATATTGCGTTCCTCATCAAAGTATAATTTCCAGTTGTTTGGGAATTGCTGATTAGTTTTAGCAAATGTTTCTAAGTCATAAACTTCAGATTCTGTAAAAGAATTGAGCTATTTCGGCTGGAAGATATATATATTCATCTAAATCATCAAAGAAGTTTTCGAAAGTAAGCATCATATGGTATGAGTGCGGTACTTTAGGATACCCTGTTAAGGCTAAGTGTTTCCTTCCTAGTTGGAAAAGGGTAGTTCTTAAATCTGATTCTACTTGGGTTATATTTATTAATTGTACATTTTCAGTAAGTGGGAGAGCACTTTGTTCTTCTATTTCTGTAGAAGTAGGTTGATATCAGAGAAACGGACAGATAGATTATCATTTCTATCTTTATACATTAACGATGAAGTTGGTTTTAATGTTAAGTCAGGATTTTTTAATTGAATATTCCATTCTAATCCTGCTAATAATTCTGAGTTATATTCTCTAGGTTTTAAAAAGTGAATACCTTTAGTAGTTAGGCCTTCGATCATATTCGTAATAGAAATTTTAAAATGATTATGCATATGATTCATTATTTTTCCCAAAAATACCAAGTCTAACTGCAAGTTATCCCCTTGAAATTGTCCATAACCTTTTGTTTGTATATGTATTTTAATATTTTTCACAAAATCTCTGATAATCATATTAAAATTAGGGCATAAATACGTAATTCCTAAGTTACTATTCATGTCTACTTCAATTAATCCTATTATTGATTTTTCGGTATCAGAAAAACGGGTATCATGTAAGACTAATAATACTTTTCCTCCAAGTCTTGCTCTTGTTAAACCTCTAAGTCCAAACACTATTAATCCTAAATGGATATAATTGTGTTTACGTAAATATAAGTTTTTTGCTGCCTCTTCAGACATTAGGTTTAATTGCAATTCTCCTCCATCAGGGAGATGAAGAGCTTCTTGTCTATGATGTCTATATACTGAGGTAGAAAAATTAAGTATTCCTTGACTATATAATTTTTTTGGGTTTAAAGTATTGAGTTGTTCATTAGAAAAGATGGTCAAGTCTTTGTCAACATCTATAATTTCTTCTAATCTATGTGGTACTAAGGTTGACATACTATTTCTTCTAGTTACTAAGGAGTCTATCCAGGAGGTGGTGTTATTTTCTGTAGTTCTCAAAGTCTGAGGTCCAGTAAAAGAGTCAGTTTTTGTGAGATTCATTTTTATAAGTCAGGAACTTTGATGTTGTTGGTGCTTGTTTAGAAATTGGCTTGCCTATAGATAATTGACTTAAGTCTCTATTAAGTTTGTGTAATGCTTCTTTCCAATCAGTTGTCTGTATATTTCCTAAAATAAGTTTTTCTAGTGCTAGTAGTTTATTGTCTATTAGAGAAAGTCTATAATGTAACAATGAGACTAAGGCTATTAACGTATTATTTTGTTGTATTAATAATTGATCTCTTTACCAGTGACTTCTTGTTTACAATAACCGTCTTCTTTTGTTACTGAATATTGTTTTGCGTATTCTAAAGCTTCATCATAATAAGTATTTTCAAATCTCAATTTGTTCATTTATATTTGATTTCCTCTAGAAGTTTATGTATAGTTTCTAGCTTTTCATATAGTTGTTGTTTGTTTGTAGCTATGATTTCTATAGATTGGCCTAACAAGTCTTTTGTTTCTATTTTTCCAGGTGCCTGGATGAGTTCTTTCTTTTTGAGGAATGAAAAGTTTTCTAATTGACTAAGTTTTATATAATCTAAGTTTCGTAATAATTCAGAAAGAAGTTGTTGCGTTTGTCTAAGTGTGGAAGAAAAAGTTTCTAATTTTTGTTCGAGCAATTGTTGTTGTTTTTCTACAGTGATTCCTATACTGATTATTAAATCTGTAAGTAAATTCAAGTGTGGATTATCTGAATGTAAACAGTGAGTGGGGGCTTTCGATTTTATATAACAGCTATGTTTATTTTGGTCTACCGTAACAATAGTCCTTGGATGTAAAGCAAGATCTAAATAATTTAAAGAGGTTAAGTTCATCTACTAGCTTGGTCCAAAGTCGTAATGGGCTCTGATACCAAATTTTTGTGGTATTTTGTGGTTGTGGTTTTTTTTTAATTTTTTTTATTTGCCTATAGTTTTCGGATAAGAGGTGTTGGTTGTATTAGAGGCTAAATCTAGAAGGTTAATTTTTCCCATTACTATCGCACCAATGAGCCTCACCTAGTAAGACACCTCAGTTCTAGTGTTTATTTTCTCCTTCTTGCCCCGACTTGGTTTCAGGTCTTAAGTCTGTCATCTTGGCATGTGGCCTTACTTGTAGTCAGCACAGGTCTTATAGAAGAGAAGCTAAACAGAACAGTCTTCGTCTTTAGCTAGTTATCGTTCTCAGAGATACTTGGATAAGGACTGAGGACTATTGACTATTGATAATCTTAGGATAAATCAGAGCCTTCTAGACTTAGAAACAAGCTTAAGCTACGATTCTCATATTAGCATAACAGAAATTACAAACGGATTACAAACTAGTTTGTCAAGCATGGCCTGGGAACATAAGTCTGAGCTTATGATACCTCTGTGGCACTCTGTTTACTGTCCCCCTTGGGCTGAGCCTGCTCACCTGCTACCTGGCCTACCCCTAACTCCCTGACCATGTTGTGTCCTGGCTCCATATGCTCCTTGTGATTCTTGTGCACCGACCCCAGCTGCAAATTCCTGCCATCCTGTGGTAGCTGACTTCCAATGCAAACCTCTTCTATACCTGCTCCCTGCACATTTGTGAGACTCTGAACTTGCTCCATAGCTTGCTTCACAACTAACTGATCCATATCTACCAATGGCTGCCATCCCTGCTCCTGATTTGGCACGCATTGTTGTATTCTGTCTGACTGAGTGTTGACCGGTGCATACTCCTCTGATTGACCAACGATCTGATTCTCTTCCTGGCCCAATACATTCCTGTTATCCCGCATATTGGCAGCCATGTCAGTACCATCTGACCTTCTTGCTTCTCCTGAGAGTCCCACACTCTCTGATATCCTCATGACAACACCATTTGGCCTTTCTGCACTGCCCCTCTGATTACCTTGCAGCCTACACTGTTCCATGACAGCTCCTGAAGCCTCACAGCCAGAGTTAAGTGGGTTCTTAGCTGGTAGTCCCTTGTCCACTACACGGTTGCCGTTTCCATTCAATGCCTTGCTTCTAGCACGGGGCGTGATTGCAATCAAGGAGTGTGTTGCTGCTGATCGCACCGTGCCACTCACAGTGGATTCACATACTGGTGTTGCTGCCCTTTTCTGCTGATACTGTTTTGTGCCACCCCGTGCCAATCTGTAGCCTTCATCCTCATATACAGCTGAGTTGTTCACCTGCACTCCATCCGATGCCAATCTCCTTATTTGCAGTTGCGGCATAGCTTGTCCTTTTGTAGCTGCAATTTCCCCTTCCTCCAAGTCTCCCCCCAGCTGACTAACTGTCATCCTACCTTGAGTACCTATTAGTGGTCGCATTTGCTGCTGAGCCTTGCAATTCTGCTGATAGTGCCCAAGCTGCTTACACTTAATGCACAGCTTCAGGGGAGATTCAAACACTACCTGCAAGTCTACCTCTCGCCCATCCGGAAGCCTCACCGGAATTGAACTGGGCAATGGCACAGTGATGTCCATCTCCACCAGTACTCGGGCAAAACTGATGCGTTCCTTCATTTGCGTGGCACGGTCAGCATAGAGAGGGTTACCCACCATGGATACCACCTTACTCAGCCCAGAAACGGTCCAGCAGTCAACTGGCAACCCGAATATCTGCATCCATATTGGCACCTGGCTCTGCGATTCTATCTGGAAGCTGAAACATTGCGGCATTACCTTGAGATACAGGGGACAGCCATAAACCACATAGGGCCCATTTTGCATGACTCGCTCCGCATCTTCCTTTGTGTCAAATTTGAAGACTAGCCATAGTGGGTGGTGATTGAACATCTTATGTGGCGCCCTCCATCGTCTTGTGAGATCTTTCAATGCCTGCCAGCCTGGGAATCTTCCTATATATCTTCCAACCAGACAATGTCCCATGGCACTTTCTATTGATTGCATGTCCTCTTGCTCTAGGGATACCCTTGTGCCTGCGTGCTAAACCCTGCTCAGCGCCATGCTACCTTCATAGTGCCGGTTGATTGAACAGATCCACCCACTTCTTCCCTTCCACAGGCTCATGAACCCTATTTGCATCTGCGACTGGATTAGGGTTGACTGACTCCCTTGTCTGACTTGAGCTCCTACCTTCCACTTGCGGTGCCCGAGCAGCGCTATCTGTCGCCTTGGCCTGCTGTCGTCTAACTTCCGGTGGCCAGCACTCCCAATCTCTGCGACCTAACACTCTTCGCGGAGCCAGCAACCGACGCAGCGGTGGCCTTTGACGCATCGATCCCCGCATCTGCCTGAGAACCCTACTTATCGATTGGGTATCGGACCCTAGCCTCCGATATTGGATCCTGCTTCTGCTCGCCACCTGCTAACCCGTGACCCGCTAACCTTTGAAATTCAAATTCAAATCCACCCCTCGGGAAGTGTAGTCCACCTGTATGTACTAAATCTAGGAAATGACGGAGTCAATCCATGTCCCGTCGTCTTCCTCCCCCCACGCTTCCAATGGTCCAGTAGATTCCTGGCGTAGTAGATTCCCGGCGGACACCAGCTGCCGCCTCCTGCCAATTCATCGGAGGTCGTAGCCACCCTGCTCAGCACCCACCTTCTTCACCTTTCCTGGAGTAGTTGCTTACCTACGGCGCGAGTATTCCAGCTGCAGTTTGCGAGCTTCCAGTGTGACGATACTTTCTCCGGCGACTGCCCAATGGTCCGGCACTTCCTTGATCAGCTCCTCCCGCCTTGACAATTCCCAGAACTTCTCTCCAGTAAGATTCGTCTCCTCCCTATCAAGGAGGGGGAGCAACACTCCCTAAACGGCTCTTACCTGGAGCTGCCCAAAAACCTGCCGGCTTCAGTAGGAGCTCGTACCGACCTTGCCTTGCCCGACTGCCAACCTTCCTTACTTTCCTTAGCCACACTGCCCCTTTTCTGAGCCAAGCAGTGCCACTCCAAAAAGTATGATCAGTTTAGCCAACCCCCCCTTCCCTCCAGCCAACCTCCTAAGCTCCGGCAAGTCCCATGCACTCCTGCAGCCACAACGCCTCACAGCTATCCACTTACTCCAGAGAGGCTCCAAGTCAGGGTGTCAACTTCTCCTTCAATGACCCACAGCCCTAATCTCCAATGTATCTTGCAGTGAATCATCCACTCCTCACAGCAAGGGATGGCCGGAAAATTGGCTGGAAATCTAGAGAGATGTCAGAGCTTCTCTCGTTACTGAGAGCTCTTTCGTCAATATGAGATATTGAGCTCATATATTTGAGTGAGTCTACTCGGGAATCAAGAAACACAAAGATTAATCGAGGATGACACGATCTATGTCTCATTGGTTAATATAGATATCAAGGATAGAAAGACAAGGTTATATATTGTCATAGTCATGGAAGTTAAGTCGGATTTCGACTTTCTCGTCACTTGGGTAGCAATGATGCATTGTTCAATGTCGTTCTTTGCTTATGTGTCTAAAGTGATTTAGACGCATTGCCAACATTACGAGAACCTATTGAGTAACACACTAAGGGCGCGATGCTTCAGAGATTAATTAATCTTAGTTAAACTAAGATTTGATCCAAATTGGATAAATTGAGTTAGACTCAAGTGAATCCAATTGGATAATGAGATTGAGATTTAATTTGAGTTTGACTCATTTAGATTCGACTCAACCACATTTGAATGAGATATTAATTCATTAAAATGTTTAATAAATTAATAATAGTGGAAGACGAAAAGTTTCTCTTTATTGAATGAAGAGAAGTTAAAAAGTCACATGAGAAAATGTGCTCTAATTGAGTTTTTATTGGCATTAATGGAGGGAAGCTATAGGTGTTGGTGCAGGAAGCACCAGATCGAACCTTGTTTTGATATTGGCAAAGGATTCAAAGTTAAGGGTTGTTTGGTATCTAACAATGCTGCTTGAGAGTGCAGGAAACAAAGTCCTAGCGAAGGGCTGCTAGGCACCTGACGATGGGCTGTCAGGAAACCAAGTCCTGGCGAAGGGTTGCTGGGCGAAAACCAAGTCCTGGCGAAGGGCTGCTAGGCGAAAATCAAGTCCTGGCGAAGGGCTGCTGGGCGAAACTCAAGACCTGGCGAAGGGCTGCTGGGCAAAAACCAAGTCCTGGCAAAGGGCTGCTGGGCGAAACTCAAGACCTGGCGAAGGGCTGCTGGGCAAAAGTCCAACTGGAGGATCCGGTTGGCACCAGGTAAATTCTCCCGAGAGGAGTAGGTGAGGACGCGTTCCCCTTGAGGGAACATTAGGCGTCGGTTCGACCTAGGGCTCCATTTTGGAGACCAAAGTCAGAACCAAGACAGCTGAGGCTGTATAACCTATTATCTTATTGTTTTATTGTGTGTTTTGGACTAACCCTAGATGCAGGACCGAAAGAACGAGTGTCTGCAGCTCAGAGTGCCTCAAAGGAGTGAGGCAACAGCTGACCAGGGCGCCCGGAGTGTCCCGGGCGCCCCCATGTGAACACAAAACACAACAAGACAAGAAAGACTTCGACAGTACATACCCAGGGCGCCCCCGCTATCCCGGGCGCCCCCATTGCAAACAACTCTGCCGCGTCTGCGCTACACGCCCAGGGCGCCCCCGCTGTCCCGGGCGCCCCCAGCCAGTCATACGCAGGAGACTTCAGCGCTGTGGATAAGAGTTGGCCGAGTCAACCAGGGCGCCCCCAGCGTCCAGGGCGCCCCAGTCAAGACCTTATCCCGAGGTTCAAGGGATAAGTCGTTGACTGCGCCTTGTGTGGATCTGCTGCCACGTGGGGGGGTGCCCCCGTCGACCAGGGCGCCCCCAGGCCCTATATAAAGGGCCTTCGACCTCCTTCTTCACAGCATCAATCACTGCGACACTTCTGTGCTCTTCTGCTTCCGCGACACGCTCCAGAAATCTTCCAACTCAAGCTGACGACGTCCCGCTGCTCCGAAACTTCGATCTACACCGGACGTCGGTAACGAAGAGCTCTGTATTTAAAGTTTACTATTCTGCCTTCTTGTAAAATCTATTTGTAAACTTTACGAACTTATAGAATTGCCCGCAGAAAACGGTCAACGACCGTGGGCCTTGGAGTAGGAGTCGACCCAGGCTCCGAACCAAGTAAAACGATGGTGTTAGCGTTGTTTTGCTCGGTTTTATTCCGCTGCGCACTTGCTCTTTTAAATCCGAACGATTTGCGACATTCACCCCCCCTCTCTCGCATTTCTCAATCCAACAAGTGGTATCAGAGCGGGGTAGTTCAAACTTGGTGCAACCACCAGTTTGAAAGTTTTTTCGGATTTACGAATTTTTTAATTTTATTAATCAACGCAACTCAATCTCGTTCGCTTTTTATTGTATATAAATAATATCTGTAGGTGGATTTAAAATATCCTTACGCCTTTTTCAATTTTGAATTTTCATCTTTTCACCATAAGTCTGAATTAATAAAACGAACAATTCTTAAAAATTTGTCATAAAATTTTTTTTATTATTTTATTATTATTCTGCCTCCAAATTCGTGCAATTTTTTTTGGGCAAATTTTTTTCTTCTTCTCCCGCACTACTAATCCAAGACCAAGTCTTGGTACATTCTGTTAGTTCTTTTGTGTGCAAGAGGTTATTTTATGGCCAACCAAGAGTAGAACAGTGCCTGTCCACCGCTATTCTCCGGCGAGAACTTCAGCTTTTGGAGAAGACAAATGGAGTCCCTTCTGAAGACCCATATGGACATATGGATGATCATTCAAACAGAAGATGAACTATCAATTGCATGGGACGAACTGGATGAACCAACCCTCAACCAAATTGAGACTGATGCAAGAGCAACTGCAATTCTTCAATGCGGTCTAACCAACGAACAACTCAAGCTAGTCGGTTCATTTGGATGTGCTAGAGAAATGTGGGAGAAATTGATCAATCTTCATCAAGAAATCTCAGATGAAGAAGAAGATCAGGTAAGTTATCTCGCACTCTCGGTCCAAGCATAGATAGTCGAGTCAGAGTCTGAACCTGAACCCAGAGTCGAAATCGAACCAGCAGAATCAGACAACGAACTGACTGAGATGGTAACCAATTTCAAATTCTTTTCTAAATTAGAATTAAATAATCAAGCTGATACTGCAATGGTCGAGGAAGGTATAACTTTTGCAGGGAAAACTCCAAGAGAACCATCAAAGAAGGAGCTTCAACCGATATCCAAGTCTGACTCAGACACGGAATCAGAAGATGAATTTAGATCCGAGACAGCAACAATTAAGGGGGAGATTCCCAATAAGGAATCAAAAGGTAAAATTACAAATTTAAATTTTAAAAATCATATAATTTGTTACATATGCAGGGAGAGAGGGCACTACCAAACTAAGTGTCCTACTCGTAAGATTCAAACGATACCACCGACGGCAACAAAGAAACGAGCTCCAAAAGCACGAAAGAACAAGAGTCGCATTCAATGCTTCAAGTGTCAGGAGTTTGGGCATTACAAAGAGGAATGCACAGATAAACGTTACAAAGATCCAGGGAAACCAACCAAAATGGGTAACTGTAATTTACATCCAAATCAACTCTTTACCTTGAATACTGATAGTTTAATTAATCTCCCTTGGTCAAATTTAGATATGGATGCATGCTTAGATAACTTGATGAAATCATGTATATTAGCAAAGTCAAAATTCAAAATGTTAAGACAAGAAAATGAGACTTTGAAAATTAAAATTGATATACAAGAAAAACTGATTAATAATTTTGCAAACTTAGAAAATCCAGAAATTTCTCCTCACTATGACATTATCTGAAGTTTTGTCTTGGCTATTCATAGGACTAGATACCTTAAGGACTTAACCAACTAGTTAAAATTTGACAACATAGTATTGGGAGGAGGTGAGATGATAGTACGTTGGGGAAACCAACTCTAATAAGATCAAGTCTACTTGGTCTCTTTAGACTGGTGAAACCAGCCGAAGCTACCGATCCAAGACCCAAGCTAGTTGGACCAAAAAATGACCTAATTTAATTTGAAAATGAAATTTCATTAAAAGGCTTTGTCAAGGAAAGGGTGGATGATCCCATAAGGCTACGGCCAAAGAAGGCCTAGTGCCTCGCCAAGACCTGGAAGCCAATTTCTGAAATTCAAATTCAAATTATCTTATGTCAAATTCGAATCTAACATAAATTTCAAATAATTATAGATTCAAACCTGTTTTCAAAAATTCTTTTTCAAAATCACTCTTTTTCTGTCTTCGAAGTCAATTATACTTTTTCAAAAACAAACATTTTTTTTCTTTTCAAAGTTAAACATTTTTTTAAAATTATTTTTACCTTCAAACATGTCTCACAAGAACTTTTAAGGCTAACTGTTTGAAAACCCTAGATTGGGTGAGACAGGAAAATTAAGTTCAAATTAAAATTTCTTTTATGTTGTGTTTTCATTCAGAGAATAATTTCAACATAGTCAAACCATGATTAACATGGTTAAACCTTAGTCAACTGAGTCAAAGATGGTCAAACCTAGTTAATGCTAAAGACCTTTCAAGCACTTAGATAAAGTTAAGACAAGTCGAATACAAGGGGAGTTCTTTTTAGATTTATTCTCAAAACCTGATGCTCTAAAATTTAGTATCATTTCAGAATAAGGCCTTCAAAAATTACTCAAAATTCTTGGTATATTACTATCTCTTTGAAAAATTATTTCAAAATATTTCTTTTCAAAAACTGTGTTATTATTATTACTTCAAATTGAGGTGTCTCCTTGAAAGTTTCATACTCAGAAGATTATTCAAAATTATTCTTTTGTTTTTAATAAACCCTAAAGACACAGAGGAAGGTCCACTTCATGATCTACTAGGACTCCTAGGATGTGTCAAATTTAGGGGGAGTTTGACTCAAAAGAAGAATTTCTGAAAATTTTTTTTGGTAATTATTTGTTTTGAAGTTATTAGATAATTCTTATAATTTAAATCAAACCCTAAAACTCAGAGGAAGATCGCTTGTAGTCAACAAGCTTCCTAGGACTGGGTCAAGTTTAGGGGGAGATGAAATTAAAAGAATTATTGAACATTTTCAAAATTATATGTTTTCATGCACTGCAAGTTCAAAATCCTTGTGAAAACTTAAATAATTTTTCTGTCAAAATACTATTATTTTACAAAATTCTTGTGGCTTATGAAATTAATTTTATAATATTTACTTGGGTTGGAGAAAATTTTCCAGGACACTTAGGAAAATGTCCTTGTAGTCAACAAGGTTTCCTAGGATTGTGTCAGATTGGAAAAGAAACCTAGTCAAATAAAATATTTTGTGTTCAAAATGCATAATTCTTTTCAAAAATTACTTATACTTTTCAAAGTCTAATTCTTTTCAAAAATTACTTATACTTTTCAAAGTCTAAGTCTTTTCAAAATTACTTATACTTTTCAAAGTCTAATTCTTTTCAAAAATTACTTATACTTTTCAAAGTCTAAGTCTTTTCAAAAGTACTTATATCTTTCAAAGTCTAAATACTTTTTTAAAAGTACTTATGTGTTTCAAATCTTAACTTATTTCAAAAGTACTTAGATTTTTCAAAAATGCATAATATTTATTTCAAAAGTACTTTTGAAGATTCAAAAGCACTTATATCTTCAAAAATACATAATATCTGTCAAAAAGTACTGCAATAATGTTTTCAAAAGTATAAATATTTTTCAAGGCAATATTGTTCTAAGTGCGTGAATTTTCTAAAAGATTGGCCTACAAATATAAAATATCTTTTCAATATTTTTCCAAATAAAGTTTTGTTGGTGCAATTTAAAACTTTTTGCTATACTTTCAAGAATTATAGTAAGTATTTTTATGCTCATAGGCTCTGATACACAAACGCTCTCCTTAAAACTTCTCTCAAAATATTTTTATATTAGACTTAAAAATGGTCTAAAACATAAGGAGAAGAGTTTTACATTAAGGGGGAGAGAAAGGGAATTTTATTTTTAAGCTATTTCAAAATTTTAAGCATTTCTAAGTGGTTCAAAGTTATTTTTAGTGCATATTTTTTTAAATAAAATTTTCCTTAGTAATCAAAATTTGTCTGAAAAAAAAGGGGTTTTTAACAAAGTTTAAGCTTGCTTTTCAAAAGTGTCTATGGATACAAATACTTTTGCTCTTTTTGAAAAATACTTTGTCAAAAACTTATTTTTGGTAGAACTCAAAACTCCCCATTAGAAACCTTGCTAACCCATGTATGCTTTTGATATATGTCAAAGGGGGAGGAAAGGTCAAAGTTAAGTATTTTAAGTATTTTATAACACAAGTATTTAGGGTTTTAGGGGGAGTATGAAAAATAAAGAATTTTTTTTCAACTCTACAGTTATGCTTCAGTTATGCTTCACTGTTTACCTTATGCTCTTAACTGTTGTAATTTTTTCCTTAACTTTGAATTGTGTTGTCATAATCAAAAAGGGGGAGATTGTTGGTGCAGGAAGCACCAGATCGAACCTTGTTTTGATATTGGCAAAGGATTCAAAGTTAAGGGTTGTTTGGTATCTAACAATGCTGCTTGAGAGTGCAGGAAATAAAGTCCTAGCGAAGGGCTGCTAGGCACCTGACGATGGGCTGTCAGGAAACCAAGTCCTGGCGAAGGGTTGCTGGGCGAAAACCAAGTCCTTGCGAAGGGCTGCTAGGCGAAAACCAAGTCCTGGCGAAGGGCTGCTAGGCGAAAACCAAGTCCTGGCGAAGGGCTGCTAGGCGAAACTCAAGACCTGGCGAAGGGCTGCTGGGCAAAAACCAAGTCCTGGCGAAGGGCTGCTGGGCGAAACTCAAGACCTGGCGAAGGGTTGCTGGGCAAAAGTCCAACTGGAGGATCCGGTTGGCACCAGGTAAATTCTCCCGAGAGGAGTAGGTGAGGACGCGTTCCCCTTGAGGGAACATTAGGCGTCGGTTCGACCTAGGGCTCCATTTTGGAGACCAAAGTCAGAACTAAGACAGCTGAGGCTGTATAACCTATTATCTTATTGTTTTATTGTGTGTTTTGGACTAACCCTGGATGCAGGACCGAAGGAACGAGTGTCTGCAGCTCAGAGTGCCTCAAAGGAGTGAGGCAACAGCTGACCAGGGCGCCCGGAGTGTCCCGGGCGCCCCCATGGTGAACACAAAACACAACAAGACAAGAAAGACTTCGACAGTACATACCCAGGGCGCCCCCGCTGTCCCGGGCACCCTCATTGCAAACAACTCTGTCGCGTCTGCGCTACACGCCCAGGGCGCCCCCGCTGTCCCGGGCGCCCCCAGCCAGTCATACGCAGGAGACTTCAGCGCTGTGGATAAGAGTTGGCCGAGTCAACCAGGGCGCCCCCAGCGTCCAGGGCGCCCCAGTCAAGACCTTATCCCGAGGTTCAAGGGATAAGTCGTTGACTGCGCCTTGTGTGGATCTGCTGCCACGTGGGGGGGCGCCCCCGTCGACCAGGGCGCCCCCAGGCCCTATATAAAGGGCCTTCGATCTCCTTCTTCACAGCATCAATCACTGCGACACTTCTGTGCTCTTCTGCTTCCGCGACATGCTCCAGAAATCTTCCAACTCAAGCTGACGACGTCCCGCTGCTCCGAAACTTCGATCTACACCGGACGTCGGTAACGAAGAGCTCTGTATTTAAAGTTTACTATTCTGCCTTCTTGTAAAATCTATTTGTAAACTTTACGAACTTATAGAATTGCCCGCAGAAAACGGTCAACGACCGTGGGCCTTGGAGTAGGAGTCGACCCAGGCTCCGAACCAAGTAAAACGACCGTGTTAGCGTTGTTTTGCTCTGTTTTATTCCGCTGCGCACTTGCTCTTTTAAATCCGAACGATTTGCGACATTCACCCCCCCTCTCTCGCATTTCTCGATCCAACAAAAGGGACAAAAATTCTTCATATTCATGGGATGAGTATAAAAGAGTTTTTCTTGTTATTGGATGAAGAACTTATCATTTTTCCTTCCCTTCCTTCTCTTGGCCGAAGTCCCTCTTCTCCCTCTCCTTATTGCTTTGTGAATCTCCTCTTGTGGCTAGCACCACAAAAGTGATTCTTTTCCGAAGCTTGAGAGATACGCATAGAGGTATGGACACTTGAATGTGCAAGAGATCCGGTATACCTCAGACAAGCGGGATAAGCGAAGGGCACGCGCTAAAGGTATATCTATACGATAGGAATTTGTAAATTAACATTGTATGAGTTTTCTTTCGTATGGATCGGTCGTGGGATCTATTATTTCCATTGTGATTTTTTAATATTTTTGTCTATAGATCCCTACATGAACTATAAGCAATAAGTCCAAGTAGGTTTAGAGTGATCGGATGCCTTACGAAAATCCTAAAAAAGTAAACTCTAGGTGATGAAAAGTCCAAATAGGTCAAGGGTGAATGAATGTTTAGCGGAAATCCTAAGGAGTGAACCTTAAGTGGTGAAAGTCTTAAAGGACCAGAGTAAGTCAATAATGACCGAATGCTTGAGTGGAGACTCAGAGTAGGTCTTGAGTGATCAGATGCTTGAGGTGAAATCCCAGCCATGAGAATAATGGTGGTTCTTCATTTGAGAGGAAGATTGCTGAAATAAATCAAAGTCTCACATTGAAAATATATAGAGAAAATCATGGGTTTATAATATGAAAAATATCTTCATTGGTATGAGACCTATTAAGTATAACCTAAAAATAAATCTATGAAAATTTAGGTTCAAACTAAAAAATATATCATATTATTATGAAGATATTTCAATTATATTGGTCCAACAAGCATCTTCTGTTGGTGCAGGAAGCACCATATCGAACCTGATTTTGATATTGGCAAAGGATTCAAAGTTAAGTTTATTTGTGATCTAACGTTGTTCACTGAGTGTGCAGAAAAAGCCCTAGCGAAGGACTACTAGGCACTGGTAAAGGAATGCCAGGAAAGAAAGCCCTAGCGAAGGAATGCTAGGCACTGGCGAAGGACTGCCAGACAGGAAAAGCCCTAGCGAAGGAATGCTAGGCACTGGCGAAGGACTGCCAGAATGGACAAAGCCCTAGCGAAGGAATGCTAGGCACTGGTGAAGGACTGCCAGAATAGACAAACCCTAGCGAAGGAATGCTAGGCACTGGCGAAGGGCTGCCAGAAGAAAAGACCTAGCGAAGGGCTGCTAGGCACCAAGCGAAGGGCAGCTTGGCAACTCAAGACCTGGCGAAGGACTGCCGGGCAAAAGTCCAACTGGAGGATCCGGTTGGCATCAGGTAAAACTCTCCCGAGAGGAGTAGGTGAGGACGCGTTCCCCTAGAGGGAACATTAGGCGTCGGTTCGACCTAGGGCTCCATTTTGGAGACCCAAAGTCAGAACCAAGACAGCCAAGGCTGTGTAAAATTAACTTATTAATTGCTGTTTTGGACTAACCCTGGATGCAGGACCGAAGGACTGTGTTTCTGCAGCTCAGAGAGCCTCAAAGGAGTGAGGCAGTAGCTGAGCAGGGCGCCCCGGATGTTTCGGGCGCCCCAGAGTCAACCTAAAGTCAGCAGAGCAAGTAAACGCCCCGACAGCAGCACATTTGGGGGCGCCCCGGATGTTTCGGGCGCCCCGCGCGCGTCGGGCGCCCCGCGTGTCGCGGGCGCCCACTGTGCCACGCCACTGGCAGCTACAGCAGCTCATCCTCGCGAAGAAGATAAGCCTTGACCGGTCAACCCGGTCGCCCCGCGCGCGTCGGGCGCCCCAGTCAAAGGTGATCCCGAAGAAACAGAGATCAGCCTTGACCAGAGGGCTCGCCG
Organism: Boesenbergia rotunda; assembly: GCA_024364735.1. Classification (NCBI taxonomy): domain Eukaryota; kingdom Viridiplantae; phylum Streptophyta; class Magnoliopsida; order Zingiberales; family Zingiberaceae; genus Boesenbergia; species Boesenbergia rotunda. The sequence continues at coordinate 111,392 of JAGFNQ010004888.1, read as the reverse complement.
GATCGAAAGCCACGTGGGGGGGCGCCCCGAGCATCCCGGGCGCCCCCAGCCCTATATAAAGGACCCTCGACCCTCTTCTTCAAGGATCAATTCCATTGAACGCAATCACGCTCTTCTGCTCCCGCGCTCTGCTCCAGAACCCTCCAGACTCGAGATACAAGCGCCGGCGACGTCCAACTGCTCTGGAACTTCGATTTACACCGGACGTCGGTAACAAAGAAAAGCTGTCTTTTTCCTTACTGCAATTTACTGTAATCAATCTTTGTAAAATTGTTTTGCGCGATTATAGTATTGCCCATAGTAAACGGTCAACGACCGTGGGCCTTGGAGTAGGAGTCGACCCAGGCTCCGAACCAAGTAAACCGGCTGTGTTTGCGTTGTTGTGTTCTCTTTTATTTCCGCTGCGCACCCGCTCTTTTTAAATCCGAACGAATTGCGACATTCACCCCCCCTCTCTCGCATTTCTCGATCCAACAAGTGGTATCAGAGCGGGGTAGTTCAAACTTGGTGCAACCACCAGTTTGAAAGTTTTTCGGATTTATGAAATTTTTTATCTTATTTCTTTTCCTTTTTTTTTAATCAACACCACTACATCTTTTCGCCTTTTTCAATTTTGAATTCTCATTTTTTTACCATAAGTCAGAATTGTCAAAATAATCAACTTTTAAAAATTTGTCATAAACTTTTTTTTATTATTTTAATATTATTTTTTCTCGAAAATCGTGCTACCTTAATCTGAGCAAATTTTTTCAAACATTAAAGTCTTACTTTTTATCATCAAAATTGGTAAAGTAACATTTTCAAAATTTTGACATAATTTTTTTTTTATCAATCTGCCTCGAAATCCGTGCAATAGTTTTTTAGGCTAATTTTTCTCTCTCTCCCGCACTACTAATCCAAGACCAAGTCTTGGTACATTTCTACTTTTTCCCTCTGTGTGCAAGAATTATCCTAAATGGCCAACCAAGAGTGGAACAGTGCACGTCCACCACTATTCTTCGGCGAGAACTTCACGTTTTGGAGATGTCAAATGGAGTCCCTTCTGAAGGCCCACATGGAGTTATGGCAGATCATCCAAACGGGATTCTCGTTTCCCATAGAAGATGAGTCATCCATCGAGTGGGACAAATTGGATGAACACACCCTCAATCAAATCGAGACCGATGCAAGGGCAACAGCAATCCTACAATGCGGCCTAACCAAGGAGCAACTCGAGCTAGTAGGTCCATGCAGATGTGCTAGAGAAATCTGGGAAAAATTGGTAAACCTTCATCAAGAGATCTCAGATGAAGAAGAAGACCAGGTAAATTATCTTGCCCTTTCAGTCCAAGCACAATCAGCCGAGTCAGAGTCTGAACCCGAATCCAAAATCGAACCAGAATTAGACGACGAATTGACTGAGACGGTAACCGATTTCGAATTCTTTTCAAATTTAGAATTAAATAATCAAATAGATACTATAATGGTCGAGGAAGGTGTAAATTTTATTGCAGGGAAAACTCCTAAAGAACCACCACAGAAGGAACTTCAACCAGTACCCGAGTCCGACTCAGACACAGAATCAGAAGATGAGCCTAGATCCGAGGCGGCAATGATCAAGGGGGAGATTCCCAATAAAGAACCAAAAGGTAAAAGTGTAAATTCAAATTTTAATCATGTAATTTGTTACACATGCAGGGAGAGAGGGCACTACCAAAATCAGTGCCCTACTCGTAAGACTCGGTCTACACCATCGGCGACAAAGGAATCAGTTCCAAAAGCACGAAAGCACAAAAGTCGCATTCAATGCTTCAAGTGCCAGGAGTTCGGGCATTGCAAAAGTGAATGCACAGATAAAAGAGCTACCAAGAATGCCGGACAAACAATCAACGAAGGTAAATTTACAGTATTTGAAAATCCGTTATTTACCTTGAATAATGTGATTGATTCATGTAACTTAATTAAAACAAATTTCAAAAAATTGAAACAAGAAAATGAAACCCTAAAACATAAGGTCAATAAGTTAGAAAATTTAATTCATAATCTTGCTGATTTCGAAAATCCGGAGTATTACTCCAATTGTGACCTTACTTAGACAATTGTTTGTTTTAATTATGTGTTTTATTTTTTTTTGCTTAGAATTAGGATTGGGACTAAATCAGTTAATTGAAAATTGAACAACATAGTATTGGGTGGAGGTGAGATGATAGTACGTTAGGGAAGCCAATTTGGTGGAACTAGCCGAAGCTACCGATCCAAGACCCAAACTAGTTAGACCAGAAATTTTTCAAAGAATAATTTTGAAAATGAAATTTCATTAAAAGGCTTTGTCAAGGAAAGGGTGGATGATCCCATAAGGCTACGGCCAAAGAAGGCCTAGTGCCTCGCCAAGACCTGGAAGCCAATTTTTGAAATTCAAATTCAAATTATTTTTTGTTAAATTCGAATTTAACACAAATTTTCAGTTAATTTTAGATTCAAATACCTCTTTTCAAAATAAATTTAAATTGGGTTTAAAAAATTAATTTAACTCTTCAAAATTAATCATGGCCTTTTCAAAATAAATCTTTCTATTAAAATATGCATCTCACAAAACAGTTAAGGATATCCTGTTTTGCCACTTAGAAATGGGTGAGATGCTTAGGACCTAAAAGTTGAGTCCAACCCAACCAACTAAATCGAATTCAAACTCAAATTAATTCAAACTCAAATTAATTCAATTCAATCAAATTCAAATTAATTCAATTAAATAAAATTCAACTGAATTATTCTAAACTTAATTATCCTCAAATTCAAATTAATTATTCTCAAAATTCAATTTAATCATTTATTTTCAAAATTAAAATATTTGTCTCACACAACCCATAAGGTTAACATGTTTGACCACGTAGAACTGGGTGAGATATCTAGGACCTAAAAGCACAAATCAATATCCTTTCAAAAAAAAATATTTTCAAAAGTTATTCAAAATCATCTCTATTTTTTTTAATTCAGTCTGCTGTACCCTATATTTTCATTTCTAACATTTTTTTAATATAAAATTTCATGTTAAAAATCTCAATAGACTTGTTTTAAATATAATCTAGGGCTTGTTTTGTGTTAGTCATTGATTGATCAAACTTGGTCAAAACAGTCAACCCTAGTCAACATAGTCAAACATAGATAACACTGAAGTCCCCTAGGACATTATATTGAGTTAAATAGTAAGGGAGAGTGGTTTATTCTTGTTAATTTTCTTTCAAAATATCTTTGAAAAATTATTATCATTTCAAAATGGTTTTCGAAAACTGTGTTATCATACCAAATTATGTTTTCAAAAATCTATCTCCTTAAAAATTATCATACTCAAAAGGCATGTTCAAAATTGTTTCTTTAATTTTGACAAACCCTAAGACTAAGAGGAGGATTAACTTGTGGTCAACAAGCCTCCCAGGACTGTGTCAGATTTAAGGGAAGTTCAAATTAAAAGAAGAAGTTTTATGCCTTCAAATAATCACTATATTTTTCAAAATTATGCTTTACAAAAATCATTTTAAAATGTTTTTCGAAAAAGAGGCTTATGTTTGAAAATTATCTTCAATTCAAATTGAATTTCCTAAAATTTTATTACCGTACTGATATTCAAAACTATTCTTTTGATTTTAATAAACCCTAAAGACACAGAGGAAGGTCCACTTCATGATCGATAAGGACTCCTAGGATGTGTCAAATTTAGGGGGAGTTTTGAGTCAAGAGAAGAATTTCTGAAATGTGTTTATTAATTATTTTTTTTAAGACTCAGAGGAAGATCGCTTGTAGTCAACAAGCTTCCTAGGACTGGGTCAAGTTTAGGGGGAGATTAAATTAAAAGAATTATTGAATTATATGCACTGCACGTTTAAAATCCTTTTGAAAACTTAAATAATTTTTTTTTAAAATACTATTATTTTTTTTCAAAATTCTTTTGGAAATAGTATTTACTTGAGTTGGAGAATTTCCAGGACACTTAGGAAACTATCCTTGTAGTTAACAAGGTTTCCTAGGATTGTGTCAGACTGGAAAAGTAACCAAAGCAAGTAAAATGTTATGCGTTAAAAACAATACTTTTGTAAGTGCTTTCAAAGGATAATTTTCTCTAATATTATAAAAGCACTTATAGTTTTTAATGCATAATCTTCTTATATCTTCAAAAATGCACAATATCTTTCAAAAATACTTCTACTTTTCAAAATATAATGTTTCAAAAGTACTAATATTTTCAAGGCAATAATGTTCTAAGTGAATTTTCTACAAGACTTGCCTACAAAAATAATTTTTTTAAAAATGCCTTTCAAAGTGGAGTTTTGGTGCATGTTAAGCTTTTGCTATGCTTTCAAAAATTATGCTAAGTATTTTTATGTTTTCAAAACTCATAGACTCTGATACACAAATTTTAAAATTTTTTAAAACATATATAATTTTTTTTTAAAAAAAAATTCCTTATTGATATATGTTCTAAGGAAAATTCTCTATGAGTGCAAAAGTTGAAACTTTTTAAAGAAAACTTGTTTTCAAAATGTTGGCTAAGTAAGTTACGGTTAAGTTTTTCTTGAAAACTATGTTACAAGTTTTTGCAAGCTTTTTCTAAAATATCAGTTAAGTTTTTCTTGAAAACTATGTTACAAGTTTTTGCAAGCTTTTTCTAAAATATAAGTAGAAGAGTTATCACATTAAGGGGGAGCCTCAAAACATCCATTACCTTGAAAATTATGAAATTTATTACTTAAAGTTTCTTTTGAAAACTATGCTTTTGAAATCCTTTACTTAAATTTCTTTTGGTAAAACTCAAACCTCCCTATTAGATACCTTGTTCACCCATGTTTATTTTTGATATATGTCAAAGGGGGAGGAAAGGTCAAAGTTAAGTATTATAACACAAGTACTCAGGGTTTTAGGGGGAGTAAAGGTTTTTTATGGTTTTAGGGGGAGTAAAGGTTTTTTATGAGAGATAAAGGTTTTTTTTCAAATCTTACCTTGTATTAGTAAATGTTATAAAGTTTTTACTTAACATTGAATTGTGTAAAATTGCTATACTTCATTTTTACATTATGTTCTTAACAGTTATAAAGTTTTTTTACTTAACTTTGAATTGTGTTGCCATAATCAAAAAGGGGGAGATTGTTGGTGCAGGAAGCACCATATCGAACCTGGTTTTGATATTGGCAAAGGATTCAAAGTTAAGTTTATTTGTGATCTAACGTTGTTCACTGAGTGTGCAGAAAAAGCCCTAGCGAAGGACTACTAGGCACTGGTAAAGGAATGCCAGGAAAGAAAGCCCTAGCGAAGGAATGCTAGGCACTGGCGAAGGACTGCCAGACAGGAAAAGCCCTAGCGAAGGAATGCTAGGCACTGGCGAAGGACTGCCAGAATGGACAAAGCCCTAGCGAAGGAATGCTAGGCACTGGTGAAGGACTGCCAGAATAGACAAACCCTAGCGAAGGAATGCTAGGCACTGGCGAAGGGCTGCCAGAAGAAAAGACCTAGCGAAGGGCTGCTAGGCACCAAGCGAAGGGCAGCTTGGCAACTCAAGACCTGGCGAAGGACTGCCGGGCAAAAGTCCAACTGGAGGATCCGGTTGGCATCAGGTAAAACTCTCCCGAGAGGAGTAGGTGAGGACGCGTTCCCCTAGAGGGAACATTAGGCGTCGGTTCGACCTAGGGCTCCATTTTGGAGACCCAAAGTTAGAACCAAGACAGCCAAGGCTGTGTAAAATTAACTTATTAATTGCTGTTTTGGACTAACCCTGGATGCAGGACCGAAGGACTGTGTTTCTGCAGCTCAAAGAGCCTCAAAGGAGTGAGGCAGTAGCTGAGCAGGGCGCCCCGGATGTTTCGGGCGCCCCAGAGTCAACCCAAAGTCAGCAGAGCAAGTAAACGCCCCGACAGCAACACATTTGGGGGCGCCCCGGATGTTTCGGGCGCCCCGCGCGCGTCGGGCGCCCCGCGTGTCGCGGGCGCCCACTGTGCCACGCCACTGGCAGCTACAGCAGCTCATCCTCGCGAAGAAGATAAGCCTTGACCGGTCAACCCGGTCGCCCCGCGCGCGTCGGGCGCCCCAGTCAAAGGTGATCCCGAAGAAACAGAGATCAGCCTGACCAGAGGGCTCGCCGGATCGAAAGCCACGTGGGGGGGCGCCCCGAGCATCCCGGGCGCCCCCAGCCCTATATAAAGGACCCTCGACCCTTCTTCAAGGATCAATTCCATTGAACGCAATCACGCTCTTCTGCTCCCGCGCTCTGCTCCAGAACCCTCCAGACTCGAGATACAAGCGCCGGCGACGTCCAACTGCTCTGGAACTTCGATTTACACCGGACGTCGGTAACAAAGAAAAGCTGTCTTTTTCCTTACTGCAATTTACTGTAATCAATCTTTGTAAAATTGTTTTGCGCGATTATAGTATTGCCCATAGTAAACGGTCAACGACCGTGGGCCTTGGAGTAGGAGTCGACCCAGGCTCCGAACCAAGTAAACCGGCTGTGTTTGCGTTGTTGTGTTCTCTTTTATTTCCGCTGCGCACCCGCTCTTTTTAAATCCGAACGAATTGCGACATTCACCCCCCCTCTCTCGCATTTCTCGATCCAACATCTTCTGCTTCATGAGTACCCTTTGCTTCTAGAGTGCTTGATCTCCCAGGTGCTCTTGTTTTTGGAGTGCTCAGTCTTTCGAGCTCTCCCAAGCTCCCTCTGATATGCGCTACTATCCTTGATATGCCCCTCTGACCAACGTCTATACTTGGGATTCAATCACCAGTATAGCCCCAGGTTGATCTTATAAAGTAAGAGTGTTATTTTTGACTCTCTATAAACCATTACTCAGACATTAAATACAATGACGTTATGAAAAAAAATGATTAATGAGGTTAGGTAACGTTAAATTTTAGGTGACCGATCTGGCCTCACGAAAAATTTTCACCGACCGTCACGGTAAATCGGGAAGCGCTTGCGGCGAGCAGTCTAGAAACTCAGCGTCCTAGGGTTCATGCCCCATTTGGAAAAAAATTCCTACAAAATACACCATAGTTGGGAATCGAACCGCAGATGCCTAGAATAACAACTAGTCGCCCTTTCATTGCATTATAGCCTCAGGGTACAATGAAGGTATGAACAAAAAGGTGGAACCGCCACCTTAGCAACCCCTTGGTCCCTGCTCCACAAGTGTCCAAAGGAGGTAAATCACGGTTTACTGGTCGAGTAAGGTGCCTGGGCCGAGAGAATGTAAGCCAGCAGACCAGGTTTTTACCCCATATGCGACTGGTGACTCTCGAACCTGAGACCTCCAGAACAAGCGGTCAGACGTCTTACCAACCAAGCCAGCCCATGGGGGCACGATGAAGATATGAAGCTCCTATAAGTATGAAGCTCCTATAAGAGGAGGTCATGACCATGAGAGCAAATGGATGAAAGAACAAAAAAAAAGAATCCTCCATCTTCATTCCCCATCTTTCTTATTCTGCCAATTCATTTTGATCGACAGTCTTCTAGTGATAACATTCGGATACTCACTCAGTTTGTCATGCACAATCAGTGTTTGGTTGTTAGTGTGGTCTTCTAGTTGTATTTTAGAAAACAGACGTCTATCGTAACCTCGAAGTACTACCGGAGGGGGACGAATCTATTTTGATGAAACTGCGTCAAATGTAGGCCTCAGTTGTCTCAGCATCTCAACAATTATTCGACCTCGTGTCTTGACAATCATCTCATGCTCGTGTCTCAACAGACATCTCGATCTTGTGTCTTTACAGACATCTTTGTTGTAGGGATCTCTACACGAAAAATAATAATATACGCAGTGGAATACAAGATCCCTTAAGTAATCCATGCGAAAAAAAATTATACAAAGTTTGATCTACCTAACTAAGGCTTATACCTTTGATGTGTGCCCTTTGGTTATCCCACTCACCCTCGGTTCGCCGGATCTCTTACACGTTCAAGTGTTCATACATTTAGTAGTATCCATATGAATACGATCTACGTCTCGGAGAAGAATCATCTTAGTTATGCTAGCAACTTGGGATGGCTCACAAAACACCAAAAATCCCCAAGTGAAGGTTTCAGCCAAGAGGGAGAAGAAGGAGGAAGAAGAACAATGAGTACTTTTCTCATGACAAGAGACTCATTTATAATCATCCAATGAATACTAAGGGTTTTATCGGGAAAGAGAGGTTAGAAGCTCACCATTAGCGAGGATAATGATATATTTAATACATGTGGCGACAGCTTCAAGCGTCTCCTACTAGAGTAGGAAAGCTAGTAGGTATTTATAGCCCGTAACGCATGATAATAATGATAGATCTAATATGCGCAGCGACCGTTACCAGCATCCCCCGGTGGATGACCACTAGCAGGTGACCACGATCTATGAGGCGTGAAATAGGGGAGGCGGTTATAGTAACGTGGGAGTGCTCGATGGAAGGAGACAACGATTATATAAGGTTCTTAGGCATGTAGGTAAGAGGTCGAATTTTCTGAACTCTAGATAACTTGTTCTCCTCGTTCCTCTCATTTCTACTAGTAATTTCTGACTTGAGCGACGAAGAGGGCTCCGCTGGAACTCTTTCCAGTGTATCCCTTTAACACTCATTTTAATCTCGCAGGCGCGGACATCCCTTTGTCATCTCTCAAGGTTGCATCACGATGGCCTATCGTCCACGTCATTCACTTTAGGAATAAGTTTGGCGTCGTTTGTGGGAATTAAGACTACATACCAGATGGAACACTATGATGGCAGAACTGGAGGGACAGCTAATCACGTTGACATGGGAAGAGTTAGATCGTCTAATCGCCAACGCTGTTTGAGGAGCTCTGGAGCAACATCAAATCGAACAAGCTACTTATCAATGGACAAATCTGCTACAGGCAGACACCCAGAGAGCATCAGCCTCCTATGTTCAGAATTGGAGATCCATGTCGCCTCCGGGGGTTCCCATGAATGTGACCCTAGGATATCGACGAGACTCCAATGGAGGACTAGAGAAGGCATATACAGTCGCTTCCAACATTCTGCGCGAAGAAGAGGGACAAGGAAGGAGTAAACCTATAAACATTCTCCCAAAGTATATATCTTCGCTATTCGTCCGAGACATTGTAGAAGATCCCATGTCCAAGCAATTCTGAAGTCCTGGAATTGTTGATTACGATAGGAAAACAGATCCCGAAGATCATATTTGCAAGTTCGAGAGCATGGCTCTGTTACACCATTATACGAATAGCGTGAAGTGCTGGATATGCTTAAACATATTGTCGGGAGCAGCTTAGCAGTGGTTCCAGAGGATACCGTAGGATTTCATAAACTCCTTCTTGGAGTTTAAGACTGTCTTCTTACACCACTTCACCAGTAGCCGACGTTATCAGAAGACGACAGTTAATTTTTTCGCCCTAACATAAAAGAGCAAGGAATCGCTGAAGGATTACATTCAGCGATTCAATCGGGTAGCACAGGATGTGCCATGGATGCCCGAGTTCCTACCAGCTTGTGGTGTCGAGGATGCCCAAGCTGTATAGACCTGGTCGTGGTGCTGAGGATGCCCGGCCGGGAGCAGCCCGAGTTCCTACCAACTTATGGTGTCGAGGATGCCCAAGTTGTGTAAACCTGGCCATGGTACTGAGGACGCCCAACCGGGAGCAGCCTAGTTCCTACTAGCTTGTGGTGCCGAGTATGTTGAGGCAATCAGCCCTTTAAATGATTATAAGATTATGGTTTTGATGTGTGGGTGAATATGTTCAAAGTTAGAGTGTTATGTTGTATTTAATGTGTGTGATTGAGTTTGCAGGACTTGGAGAATCACACATGATGGACATATCCGAGGGACGAGAGCTGAGGGAGGAGAGCTCCAAGGGCAAGCCGGGAAATGGACTTCAAGGGCACACGTGAAGGGTGGCATGGAGGCAAGCCAAGGGAAGGCTTGCGTGCGCATCCGAGGGACGATAGCCAGAGGAAGAGGACTTCAAGGGGCGAGCCAAGGGAGCAGACCTGAAGGCACACGCGAAGGAGAAGGTCCGGAGTGGCTGGAACTAAGCTGGGAGGCAGGACAGTCGACTGACCTGGAGGCAGACGACTGCCAAAACCCACAGAAAGTTTGCGGCCTCGGACCAGTCGACTGGCATCTGGGCAGTCGGCTGGTATACCCCCGAAACTAGCCGTTGGCTAGCAATTAATGCTAGGCCAGTCGACAGTCCCAAGGAAAGTCGACTAGTGCGGGCTGGACAGATTGCGAATCTGTCCTGTTCACCTATAAAAGGAGCACGTTTTGTACGTGTACGGTACGGTTCCGTACAGTAACGAAGTGCTGCCAAATTGTAAAGTGTTTCTTGCTTCCTCTATTGTATTTCTGCATCTGTAAAGAGAAAGATCTTGCTGTAAAGGTTTCTCCACCTCAAGGAGACTTTTCGATAGTGAAAAGTGGGGCTCGCGGCGTGGATCCTTGGACTAGTCACCCATCTGGGTGGATACCAAGTAACTGATAAGTATTAGCATTGTTTCTATTTCTGTTACATATTATTTCCGCTGCGCTAACAATTCTGTAGCGATTCAAGATCCGAAAAAGTGCATTCACCCCCCCTCTGCACGCCTAAATCGATTCATCAGTTGGTATCAGAGCGAAGTGCGTTTTGGAAGATCTAACAATCAACCAGAACAAATTGTAATGGCGTTTCAAGAGGGATACTCGACCGCACGACCTCCGTTCTTCGACGGGAACGACTTCGCCTACTGGAAAGGTAGAATGCAATACTACCTTATGAATGACATAGAGAATTGGATAAGTGTTGCAGATGGCTTCGAGGCGCCCATCGATGAAAGAGGAGACCCAACACCGATGAGATCATGGTCGAAGGAGGTGATGAAAAGGGTGCAGTCTAATGCTAAGGTTACCACCACATTGCAATGCGGGCTCTCGAAGGAGCAACTGAACAAGGTGGGGCCATTCAAGAGCACCAGGGAACTATGAGACAAGTTGGTTGAACTGAACGAGGGGTCCAACGAGACCAGAAGAGCCAAGAAGGACCTACTAGTGGCTCAACTGCAATCCCTCTCCATGAAGAGCAACGAAACCGTCAGTCAGCTACATGGAAGGGTGAAAGAAGTGATAAATGAGCTCCATGTGATTGGAGAGAAGATAGAAAACCGGGACATCGTCAGGTATGTTTTATAAGCATTCCCAAGAACCACCTTGTGGACATCCATGGTTGATGCTTACAAGGTATCAAGGGACTTATCTTTAGTAAAATTAGACGATTTATTTTGTGAATTTGAACTGCACGAGCAAGCTAACATTACGGCAAAAGAGAAAGGTATTGCTTTTGTTGCAGAAAAGGAGAAGAAGAGGAGGAAGGAGAAGAAGAAGGTGGTCTACTCATCTTCATCAGATTCAGAGGAGTCAAGCACCTCTATGGACAGTGACCAAGAGGCCTTCATGGTAAGGAAATTTCGTAGAGCATTTAAAAGTTTATCTAACAAATCCTATGCTAGGAAAGGGGCCAAAGGTAAGGGTAAGGCCAAGGACATAATTTGCTACAACTGTCACCAAGAGGGACATATGAAGAATGAGTGCCCTCAACTGAAGAAAAGGGATGACAAGAAGGAAGAGAAGAAGAAGAGTGACAAGAAGAGATCAAAGGGAAAGGAGAAGGGTGCCACCAACCTCAAGGCAACTTGGGATGATCCTTCATCCTCAGAGGAAGAAGAAGAGCAAGTCTCCCACTTTGCTCTTATGTCACAAGATCATTCGGACTCATCGGATGATGAACGAAGCTCAAGTAGCGAAGATGAGAGCTCCTCCACTTCATCATCAGAGTCAGAAGCTTCGGTAAGTGAGGTATATCACTTACCCTCCTCTACTTTAGTGAAGATAATTTCTAGCACAAACATGGACTTAGCTAAGGCTAGAAGTAAAGTTAAGGATCTAAAAGAACAAATTGTCATGCTTAGAGTAGAAGCTACTAGACTTAAGGATTTGTATGCTAGTTCTACTTCTTCACATGTTTCACATCTTGAAAATGAAAATAAGAAATTAAGGAAACAGGTAGATGACCTCACCAAGGCCCTTAGGAAATTCCAAGTGGGATCAAGTAACCTTGATATGATAATCAACAGTCAAAGAGCTGTGTACAACAAAGCCGGGTTGGGTTATAGGCCTAAGACCAAGGAAGTAGCATTTGTTTCACTTACCGGTAGAATTGGTGCATCTAGGAGACTAGGAGCTAGGGGAACCACAAAGAAGGCATGGGTACCTAAGAGATTTCTAAATGATGCTTATGGATCAAAGATATGGGTACCAAAAGAGTATGTTTTCCATGTTGTTTAGGTAAAGGTGAAGGAGGCCCCAACAATGTGGATAGTAGATAGTGGATGCTCAAGACACATGACCGGGGATGTGAGCAAGTTCACCACTATTAGCTACCTAAGAGAAGGGACCGTCTCCTTTGGGAATAGTGGAAAGTTGAGGATTATTAGTAGGGGCACAATTGAGGTATCTCCCACGATTTCAATTCATAAGGTATTTTTAATCAAAGACATGAAGTTTAATTTATTAAGTGTAAGTCAATTATGTGATGCCGGTTTTCAAGTAGAATTTCATGCTAGAAAATGCATCATTAGACATAATGAATCAAATACTATCATCTTAGAAGGGTTTAGAGAGGCAAATTTATATTATCTTGATCTATCTTATGCTATTAACAATGTTGTTAAGTGTCTCATGTCTAAAGAAGAAGAAGGGTGGTTGTGGCACCGAAGACTTGGACATGTCAACATGAGGAGCATTGCAAGAGTGGCCAAGGAAGAATTGGTGAAGGGGCTCCCAATGATCAAGTACGAGAAGAACAAGTTGTGTGATGCATGCCAAGAGGGTAAGCAATCAAAAGCATCACACAAAGGTAAAACTCTAATCACCACTTCCTTACCTTTAGAACTTTTGAACATAGATTTATTTGATTGTCATAGTACTCCTTCACTTGTAGGGAGTAAGTATTGCAAGTATTGCTTAGTGATAGTAGATGACTTTTCTAGGTTTACATGGGTCTACTTCTTGAAACATAAAGATGACACCCTAGAGATCTTTATAGGATTTAGTAAAAGGGTAGAAAACGAAAAGAATATGAAAATAAACCGAATTAGGAGTGATCATGGTAGGGAGTTCCAAAACGCTAATTTCATATAATTTTGTGTTGAAAATGGGTACAAGCATGAGTTTTCACGCCCAAGGACTCCTTAACAAAATGGGGTAGTTGAGAAGAGAAACCGAGCCCTACAAGAAGCTGCTAGGACTATGCTTAATGCATATTCCCTTCCTAGCTATTTTTGGGCCGAAGCGGTTAACACCGCTTGCTATATCCAAAATCGGGTGTTGGTACATAGATTTTTAGGAAAAACACCCTTTGAACTGTGGAATGGAAGAGTACCACAAGTCCATTATTTTAGAGTCTTTGGATGTAAAGTTTACATATTGAATACCAAAGATGACCTAAGGAAATTTGAGTCAAAAGCCGATGAGGGATTCTAGTAGGGTACTCATCAAATATTAGAGGTTATAGAGTGTATAACAAAAGGACTGTAACGCCTGCTTTTTTTTTCATTAAAGCGGCGTTACGTTAACATACTTAGGGCATGTAGACATCATAATGCAGCGGAAACCTTTAACTTACTCCTACATGCACTCACTACTATTTCTAACATCATAACATAGGAACTTAGCATAGTAACTTTATACTTAGCATCATATCATACTTAGCATCATGTCATTCGTAGCATCATGTCATACTTAGCATCATGTCATAGAGTCATACTCAAGCACATAATAGTAAAGGTAAAGTTCTATCATAAACGAGCAACCATATTGCTCCTTGGCCAAGTCACTATCACACACATTCTTTGATGCCCTCCTGCTGCTTCCTTACTGTCCCCTTGCATGATCTGCGGTATAAGAAAATAAGACTATAAGCACACAGGCTTAGTAAGACTCTTTCCTACTCACTAAAACCATTCATCATTCAATCATGAGCATATAAGACATTAACATACTTAGTGCTTTACTTAGAACATAAGCCTTTTCATCACTTAGCACACCTTCGTCATGGCATAAGCTTAACTTCATCACATTCATAGCATGGCATAAACATAACCATAAAAACATTCATGGCATGGCACGATACTTGGCATAGGCATAAACATTGTAAACATTCATAGCATGGCATAGTGCTTGGCATAAACATAGACATAATAAACATAATCTCATAAACATTCTTAGCATGAACCTAAATAAAATCATGGCATCCTAACTTAGCATAACATAATTAAATCATGGCATCATAAATTAATATGGACATAATTAAAATCATGGCATTCTAACTTAGCATAAACATAATTAAATCATGGCATCCTAAACTAGCATGAACATAAATAAATCATGGCATTCTAACTTAACATAAACCTAGTTAAATTATGGCATCCTAAACTAGCATGAACATAAATAAATCATGGCATCCTAAACTAGCATGAACATAAATAAATCATGGCATCCTAAACTAGCATGAACATAAGTAAATCATGGCATTCTAGACTAGCATGAACACAATCAAATCATGACATCATATATTAACATGAACATAAACAAAATCATTTGCATAAACATACCTTGCATAAACTTACTTTGCATAATATTCTTATCATAAATATTATGCATAACATGAATGGATGCATGTGGCAATTGCATATATATATATATAAGGATGCTTAATCTTTAAAAACATGCTTTTAAAATATCATAACATTCCTTGGGCCCTGGCTTGTACCACATTCATTCATCATATACGCGCACCCCTAAGTAAATACGAGGTAGCTAATCTCGACCTACTAGGGTAAGGACAGCTTCATCAGTAGTCCCGAACCGTAAGGACAGCATCATCGGTAGTCCCGAACCGTGGACAGCATCATCGGTAGTCCAGAACCGTGGACCTTACTTAGGTCCGGTACAAGCCCATAAAATAAAATAAAATGCTTTCACATGCTTTTTCATTCATCATCATTCATTCATCATACTTGTCATTCATCATCATTCATTCATCATACTTGTCATTCATCATCATTCATTCATCATACTTAACATCATCGTTATGCCTTAAAGGCATGTACTTTAACCTCATTCATAAGACATGGCATACATACATCTTATTCATAAAACATGTCATACATACGTATCATTCATAAGACATGGCATACATGCATATTATTCATAAAACATGGCATATCATTCATAAGACATGACATACATACATATCATTCATAAATCATGGCACATGTCTAAACATCTATGACCTAACATATAATTCATGACATATAAACTAAGGGTTTTGGTTAACATAGAGATTCTTCCATCTTACTTAAACATACCTCTTGATAACCCATACACAAGCATCTTTGTAGGTTTAACCCAACCCTAGCCCTAGGTTATGTCCTTGGCGAAAGTCCCCAAGGAACCCTAGGTCCATGAAACTTCACATAACTTCCCCACTAACATCTCATACATACATACTAGGCCATAGGGAACATTTGATCCCATACTTAAGGCCTACCCTAATCCTTTGACCCAACTCTTGCTTCAAGGCCATGGGGCCATGGAAAAATTTCCAATAAAACCCCAACTCAATTACTTAAACACCAACCATACCTTACCATAGGGCCATTTGGGGCCCTTACTTGACATGAGTCCTAACTTTCCACCCTATTAGGGTACTTGGCTAAAACCTATAGGGTCTCTAGGCCATGTGAAACATTCACATAAATACCCTCCATCTCCCTTATATCATGACAATACATAAAACAAACACTTGAGGTTTTAAACCCAACCCTACACAAGGGTTCTTGTTGTTGGCCGAAACCCTAGGGTATCCTAGGGCACTCCAAAAATTCCCAAAAACTATTCTTAATCTCTAAACATCATAAGGGAACATTAAATAACATTATCAAGATTTTTAGCATCATTATGGACCCCAAAACATTGTGGTCGAAACCCATAGGGTCTCTAGGGTGTTGATTTTGTTCCTTTCATGTTGGCCGAAACCCTAGGGTGCCCTAGGGTACTCCAAAAATTCCCAAAAATTATACTTAACCTCTAAACATCATAAGGGAACATTAAATAACATTATCAAGATTTTTGACATAATTATAGACCTTAAAATCCTTGTGGCCGAAACCCATAAACCTAGGGTTCTTGATTTTCTTCCCTTTTAACATCAAATCCAAAAACCAACCAATATATCATGCTAAAAATCATGGAAATCATAAGGAACTATTATACCACAGGTGAGGGAGTCTTACCTTGGGTTTCTTGATTTTTCGAACCTTGAGAGAAGAAGAAGATTGCAAAATCTTTGGATCCTTGCCTCCTTGTCCTTGTATCCTTGGAAAACCCTTAGATCTTGGGGATAAGACCTCTTGTGGAGCTTTTCCAAGGGGAAACCCTTCCTTGGGTGTTCGGCTAGGATGAGGGGAGGAAGAGGAAGAATTTGCAAAGTGATGGAAGGAAGAAATAACTCCCAAAACCCCCCTCTTTATAGCCCATTAAGGAGGTAAATGAGGAGTCTCTCCATGACCCTTCATCTTCTTCTATGCTTTAACCAATATCCACTTCATTCCCTCCTAACAATACCTTGCTTGGTGAGTTGGTTAGTGCATACATGGTTGTACAAGAGGTCCAAGGTTCAATCCTTGGTGGTTGCACAATTTTTTTCCCACTTATTTTATTTTATTTTTCTTAGTATTTTCAAAAATTCCTTAAAAATTCCCCCATAATTTTGTTAATATTTCTTATTAAAATCTCTTTATATTTATACTAATTTTCACCTAAAATCCACCAACAATTATGGTACTAAAAAGCCCATATAAGGCCCATTAGTGCCCTTTTTCCCAATTTAAATGAGAAAACATGGATTTTCTAAGCCAAGGTTTGCATTAATATTTCTAGGTTCCTCGGAAAATTATCTAGACATGCTTAATATTTTAAGTAAATATTAAGATAATTTTTCGGGTCGTTACAAGGACAAAGGTAATTGAGGAGTCCTCGAATGTTAAATTTGATGAAACAAGTAGTACCTATCCTAGGAAGTCCTCAATTGATAAGGATATAGAAGAGGTCCAACCCCTTGCCCAAAGAATTCAAGACCTACATTTGGAGGGCAATGATCAAGGGGAGCAAGAAACACCTTAGAGGATGAGGAAGAAGGAGTAAATGAACCTACAACCTCTAGGCCCTTGAGACATCACCATGATCACTCCATTTACCAAATAGTGGGTGATGTCACTCAAGGAGTAAGGACTAGATCATACTTTAGGGATCAAACTAGTCAAATAGCTCTAATCTCTCAATTAGAACCCAAGACCATTGATGAAGCATTGGGAGATGTTGATTGGGTCTTAGCCATGCAAGAAGAGCTAAATCAATTTGAGAGAAGTGAAGTTTGGGAGTTGGTTCCTAGGCCCAATGATTGTACTATTGTAACCACTAGATGGGTGTTTAGGAACAAACTAGATGATCAAGGTAAAATCACTAGGAACAAGGCTAGATTAGTGGCTAGGGGGTTTAACCAAGTTGAGGGACTAGATTATGATGAGACCTATGCCCCCGTAGCTAGGTTAGAATCAATTAGAATTATACTAGCCTATGCCGCTCACATGGGTTTCACACTCCACCAAATGGATGTGAAGTCGGCATTCCTTAATGGGATCATTAAGGAAGAGGTTTATGTAGAACAACCCCCTGGGTTTGAGGACCCTAACTTTCTAAGACACGTGTTCAAACTAAGAAAAGCCTTATATGGATTGAAACAAGCTCCCCGGGCTTGGTATGAAAGGCTTTCTTCATTTCTAGTGTCTAAGGGGTTTAGGAGAGGAACAATTGACCCTACACTGTTCCTAAAATCTAAGGACAAGGAGATATTTGTTGCCCAAGTCTATGTAGACGATATCATTTTTGGGTCAACAAATAATGACTTCCTACAAGAATTCATCAAGTGTATGGAAGATGAATTTGAGATGAGTCTTGTAGGAGAGTTAATATTTTTCTTAGGCCTTCAAGTTAAGCAAACCAATGAAGGTACACACGTCTTTCAAACCAAATATACTAAGGAGATGTTAAATAAATTTGGTTTAGAAAATGCTAAGGTAGCATCTACACCCATAGAAACTAATGTGAAAATTGATAGTGACATTGAAGGGAAAATGATAGACTCTAAACAATATAGGAGCATGATTGGTAGCCTCCTATACCTAACCACTAGTAGACCCGACATACTTTTTGCGGTAGGTATGTGTGCAAGATACCAATCGTGTGCAAAAGAGTCTCATTTGGTTGTAGTTAAGAAGATCTTAAGGTATGTGAAAGGGACCCTCAATGTCGGACTTTGATATCCTAGGACTCCTAGTGTTGACCTAATTGGATACACCGACTCGGACTATGCGGGGTGTAAGCTAGATAGGAAGAGTACAAGTGGAGGGTGTCAATTCCTTGGGTCTTCCTTAGTTAGTTGGAGTAGTAGGAAACAACCATGCGTTGCCCTATCAACAACGGAAGTCGAATATGTGGCAATGGGTGGATGTGTTTCCCAACTCCTTTGGATCATGCACACCTTAGAGGATTATGAGCTACATTACACCAAGGTCAAAGTCTTGTGTGATAATGTAAGTACAATAAATTTAACCAAAAATCCGATTCACCATTCTAGGACAAAATACATTGAAGTGAAACATCACTTCATTAGAGACCATGTGGCAAGGGGAGACATAGAACTACACTATGTTGAATCAAAGTCGAACCTAGCCGACATATTTACCAAGCCTCTTCCCGAATCGGAGTTTACATCCTTAAGAAGAGACTTGGAATGTGTTTTGTGGAAGTATAGGGTGAATTGGAATATTAACTTTGAAAAAGGGTGTTTGATCCATTAGGGTGATACATTTGGCTCACTTATGCTTGTGACACATTGTTGAACCATTAAAGTATCAAAATATAAAAACTAGACCAACTATGGGGAAGCAAGTGTTTAATCAATGGACACTTTGCCAAAGATCATAGTTGGACATTTTAAACCTTGGAAAACCATTTCATGCTTTACATACTTTGCCATGGTTTTAAAGCATATGATTGCAAAATTGATTTCAAAGTTTGATACAAAATGTAGTGGTTTTCAAAACCTTTGGATTTTTATCAAAAGTCATGCATGTTTGAAATTTTATATGGATTAATATTTTTCCCTGATAAAGTATAACATTTCAAATATGTATGCAAAATTTTACAATTTCTGGAATTTTCTAGGAGTTTCTGAAATTCGGCAGAAAAGCTGAAATGGGTTACTGATAGCGTATCAGTCGACTGCCCCATGGGCAGTCGACTGGCACGTAGGTTTTCAGCCACTGTGAGAAATTTCAGAAATTGAAAATTCTCTCATTTGATGCCATGGGTTTTGGTTGCTTGAGACAATCATTTTGATGGTGTCAAAGGGGGAGAATGTGTGGTTTAAGTTAGAATTTTGACTTAGAATGGATGGTTTAAGGTTTTCTTTCTAACTTAGAACTTGGATGTTTAAAAATGGAGAAGACATGGATTAAGGGGGAGGTACCTCTTAGGTTCTGATATGTCTTATATTTTTAACATATTGTTGTTGTTAAGTGGAAACTTAACTTGGATTGTGACTAGAATTGAAAATGGGGGAAGACATAAGTTAAGGGGGAGGTTACCTCTTAGGGTTACTATGTCTCATGATTTTTCAATTGCTATGTGTTGCTATTACTATTGTGGCTATTGTTTATCTCTAACATAAACATATTGCCGCACATCAAAAAGGGGGAGATTGTTGAGGCAATCGACCCTTAAATTATTGGAAGATCATGGTTTTGATGTGTGGGCGAATATGTTTAAAGTTAGAGTGTTATGCTGTATTTGATATGTGTGATTGAGTTTGCAGGACTTGGAGAATCACATTTAGTGGACATATCCGAGGGACGAGAGCCGAGGGAGGAGAGCTCCAAGGGCAAGCCGGGAAGTGGACTTCAAGGGCACACGTGAAGGGTGGCATGGAGGCAAGCCAAGGGAAGGCTTGTGTGCGCATCCGAGGAACGATAGCCAGAGGAAGAAGACTTCAAAGGGCGAACCAAGGGAGCAGACCTGAAGGCACACGCGAAGGAGAAGGTCCGGAGTGGCTGGAGCTGAGCTGGGAGGCAGGGCAGTCGACTGCCTCTGGGCAGTCGACTGCCAAAACCCACAGAAAGTTCGCAGCTTCGGACCAGTCGACTGGCCTTGGGGCAGTCGACTGGTATACCCCGAAACTAGCCGTTGGCTAGCTGTTTACTAGCCGTTGGCCAGCAATTAATGCTAGGGCAGTCGACTGGTGCGGGGCTGGACAGACTGCGAGTCTGTCCTTTTCACCTATAAAAGGAGCTCCTCGTTACACGTGCACGGCACGGTTCCGTACAGTAACGAAGTGCTGCCAAACTGAAAAGTATTCTTGCTTCCTCTCACTCATTCTACTTCATTCTGTAAAGAGGAAGATCGCCGTTGTAAAGGTTTCTCCACCTGAAGAAGGTTTTCATAGTGAAAGTGGTGCTCGCGGTGTGGATCCTTGGATTAGTCACCCATCTGGGTGGATACCAAGTAAAATACTCTTGTTAGCATTGTTTAATTTCCTTTGCATATTATTTTCCGCTGCGCTAACAATTCTGTAGAGATCAAAACGATCCGAAAAAGTGCATTCACACCCCCTCTGCACGCCTACATCGATCCTTCATTAAGTATAACCTAAAAATAAATCTATGAAAATTTAGGTTCAAAATAAAAAATATATCATATTATTATGAAGATATATCAATTATATTGGTCCAACAAGCATCTTCTGCTTCATGAGTACCCTTTGCTTCTAGAGTGCTTGATCTCCCAGGTACTCTTGTTTTTGGAGTGCTCAGTCTTTCGAGCTCTCCCGAGCTCCCTCTAATATGTGCTACTATCCTTGATATGCCCCTCTGACTAACGTCTATACTTGGGATTCAATCACCAGTATGGCCCCAGGTTGATCATATAAAGTAAGAGTGTTGTTTTTGACACTCTATAAACCATTACTTAGACATTAAATACAATGACGTTATGGAAAAAATGATTAATGAGGTTAGGTAATGTTAAATTTTAGGTGACCGATCTAGCTTCACGAAAATTTTTCACCGGACACCACGGTAAATCGGGAAGCGCTTGCAGCGAGCAGTCCAGAAACTCAGCGTCCCAGGTTCATGCCTCATTTGGAGAAAAATTCCTACAAAATACGCCATAGTTGGGAATCGAACCGCAGATGCTTAGGATAACAACTAGTCGCCCTTTCGCTGCACCATAACCTCAGGGTACAATGAAGGTATGAAGCTCCTATTAGAGGAGGCAATGACCATGAGAGCAAATGGATGAAAGAACAAAAAAAAAATCCTCCATCTTCATTCCCCATCTTTCTTATTCTACCAATCCATTTTGATCGACAATCTTCTAGCGATAGCATTCGGATACTCACTCAGTTCACCATGCACAATCAATGTTTGGTTGTTAATGTAGTCTTCTAGTTGTATTTTAGAAAATAGACGTCTATCCTAACCTCGAAGCACTACCGGAGGGGGACGAATCTATTTTAATGAAACTACGTCAAATGCATGCCTCGGCTATCTCGGTATCTCAACAATTATTCGACCTCGTGTCTTGACAGTCATCTCATGCTTGTGTCTCAACAGACATCTCGATCTTGTGTCTTTACAGACATCTTGGTTGTAGGGATCTCTACACGAAAAACAATAATATACGTAGTGGAAAACAAGATCCCTTAAGTAATTCATGCAAAAAAAAAATGTACAAAGTTTGATCTACCTAACTAAGGGTTATACCTTTGATGTATGCCCTTTGGTTATCCCACTCACCCTCGGTTTGCCAGATCTCTTACACGTTCAAGTGTTCGTTCCTTTAGTAGTATCCACACGAATACGATCTACGCCTCAGAGAAGAACCATCTTAGTTGTGCTAGTAACTTAGGATGACTCACAAAATACCAAAAATCCCCAAGTGAAGGTTTCGGTCAAGAGGGAGAGGAAGGAGGAAGAAGAACAATGAGTACTTTTCTCATGACAAGAGACCCATTTATAATCATCCAATGAATAATGAATACTAAGAGTTTTTATCGGGAAAGAGTTTGAAGCTCACCATTAGCAAGGATAATGATATATTTAATACATGTGGCGATAGCTTCAAGCGTCTCCTACCAAAGTAGGAAAGCTGGTAGGTAGTTATGACCCGTAACGCATGATAATAATGATAGATCTAATATGCGCAGCGACTGTTACCAGCATCCCCTGGTAGATGACAGCTAGCAGGTGACCACGATCTATGAGGCGTGAAAATATGGGAGGCGGTTACAGTAACGTGGGAGTGCTCGATGGAAGGAGACAACGATTATATAAGGTGCTTAGGCACCTAGGTAAGAGGTCGAATTTTCTGTACTCTAGATAACTTGTTCTTCTCGTTCCTCTCATTTCTACTAGTAATTTCTGACTTGAGCGTCGAAGAGGACTCCGCTGGAACTCTTTCTAGTGTATCCCTTTAACGCTCGTTTTAATCTCGTAGGCACGGACATCCCTTTGTCATCTCTCAAGGCTGCATCACGGTGACCTGTCGTCCACGTCGTTCACTTTTGGAATAAGTTTAGCGTCTTTTGTGGGAATCAAGACTATATACCAGAAGGAACACTATGATGGCAAAACTGGAGGGACAACCAATCACGTTGACA
Organism: Boesenbergia rotunda; assembly: GCA_024364735.1. Classification (NCBI taxonomy): domain Eukaryota; kingdom Viridiplantae; phylum Streptophyta; class Magnoliopsida; order Zingiberales; family Zingiberaceae; genus Boesenbergia; species Boesenbergia rotunda. Next base: position 88,603 of record JAGFNQ010004888.1, on the reverse strand, counting down.
TGGGAAGAGTTAGATCGTCTAATCGCCAACGCAGTTCGAGGAGCTCTGGAGCATCATCAAATTGAACAAGCTGCTTATCAATGGACAAATCTGCTACAAGCAGACGCTCAGAGAGCATCAGCCTCCTATGTTCAGAATTGGAGATCCATGTCGCCTCCGGGGGTTCCCGTGAATGCGACCCTAGGATATCGACGAGACTCCAATGGAGGACTAGAGAAGGCACATACAGCCGCTTCCAACATTCTGCACGAAGAAGAGGGACAAGGAAGGAGTGAACCTATAAACGTTCTCCCAAAGTATATATTTTCGCCATTCGTCTGGGACATTGTAGAAGATCTCATGCCCAAGCAATTCCGAAGTCCTGGAATTGCTGATTACGATAGGAAAACAAATCCCGAAGATCATATTTGCAAGTTCGAGAATGTGGCTCTGTTACACCATTATACGGATAGCGTGAAGTGCTGGGTATTCTTAAACACATTGTCGGGAGCAGCTTAGCGGTGGTTCCAGAGGATACCGCAGGATTTCATAAACTCCTTCTTGGAGTTTAAGACTGTCTTCTTACACCACTTCACCAACAACCGGCGTTATTAGAAGATGACACTTAACTTTTTCACCCTGAAACAGAAGAGCAAGGAACCGCTGAAGGATTACTTTCAGTGGTTCAATCGGGTAGCACAGGACGTGCCAAGGATGCCCGAGTTCCTACCAGCTTGTGGTGTCGAGAATTTCCGAGCTATATAGACCTGGTAGTGGTGCTGAGGATGTCCGACCGGGAGCAGCCCGAGTTCCTACCAGCTTGTGGTGTCGAGGATGCTCAAGTTGTGTAAAACTGGCCGTGGTGCTGAGGACGCCCAACCGGGAGCAGCCCAGTTCCTACTAGCTTGTGGCGCCGAGTATGCCCAAGTTGTATAGACCTGGCCATGGTGTTGGGGTGCCCCAACCGGGAGTAGCCGAAAGGCATACCAGCTCATAGTTACCGAGGATACTACAGAGACTCGACCTCCTGGCATAGAAACAAAGCAGTCGACATCGAGTCGGTACTCGAAGGGGAGGGAGTTAGGATTGTCGTTTGATGGGCGCTAGGCCCCGAGCAAATGAGTAACAGGGTCGCAACAAATAAAAGGCCTTATGGGTAATCACATTTTCTTGAGGACCAGGGAAAAATACAAAACATATCACACCAGGCAAATTATATACAGAAGGCAAAATACAAGACATAATAGATAAGGCAAATAATATTCACAAGGCAAAATATGAAATAAGGTAAGTTATATTCGTAAGGCAAAATATGAAATAAGGCAAGTTATATTACTCAGAAGGCATAGCACAAACATAGGATTTAGAATCATAAACACTTTGGAAGCCTTCTGGCAACAAAATGATAAACCAGATTACATTAAAGCTCTTTCACTTCCGCGGGCAATTCTTCCCAAGGTTAGCCAACGCTGAGAAAGTTTAGGTCGACACCTGGCTTCAGTACATTGGCTCGTTGGATTTTTCTGAATCTCTCCGTTAAAGCCTTGCTTGAGCCGCTTTAGAACTTGGCCAACCATAATGCCGCCAAATTTCTTGGACTAAAGGAACTTGGCCTTGACAGCAGCTTCTATCTCGGATTGATAAAATTCCTTACTGGTTTTATAGTGTTCAAGCTCCTTGAGGACCCGATCCTATTCAGCCTTCATCTTCTCTACATTGGCCAATGTTTGATGTCGGGCAGCAAGAGCTTCTTCACATTGTTCTTAGGCCGTAGACAAGAGGGACTCAGCTCAGAAGATGTTCTCCTATTGGTCAGATATATAAGCAGTGGCAGCCCGCATACCCATCTCGTCTTTGGTTATTTTGTCAGTTTGCTCCTTGATTTGGCCACTGAGTTCCTCCTTGGATGACTCGAGGAGGTGAATGACTTCCAGCAATTTGGCCTCCTGGGTCTGAAGTTGCTCCTTGTCCCGAATCAGTTGAGCCACCTCTACCGAAAGAGATTTAGCTTTTTCCGTCATAAGGAGCTCCCTGTGCTGGACGCTATTCAAAGTTGACTCCAAAGCTCGGGAGTTGTACACGGAATGTTCAGGATTGGTACGGAGGTCTTTAGTAACATCAGCCTACATCTAGCACTCCCATGTAACTCGCCAAACCTCGGCCTCGAGCTCAGCTACCTTCTGCTATTATGCTTCTGTCTCACGTTCGGGAAGCATTCGACGACTGAGAAGTAGACACTTGAACGTGGCCTAATAAGAAAATCAAAGAGATGTCAACGCAAAAGCAAGAAGGAAGGAAGTGCGAAGATTGTACCTTAAGGAGGGACTCGTATAGTTGGGCCACTACTCCAACTGAGCCCACCTCTCTAAGAGAGGTGATATACTCCTCGGTGCGTCCTTTAATCGCCTCCTGACTTCGAGGGGAGGGGATACCCAAGGTGGCTTCGGAAGAGCAGAAGGGGAGATCCACTCGGTGGGTATCCTCTGTTGGGACCTTGTTGTTTAGCTAGAGCAGGGGTGAATAGCTACTTCCTCAATTTTCTTCCTACAAGGGTTAGCAAGCGCAAGCAGAAATCTAACAAAAACAAATTAAACAATGCTAACACAACCTTTACGTGATTCGGAGACAAAATCCTTCTCCACAGTTGTTCGTAACGTGGACGATCCCGATCCTTCGGTGGATGACTCCCCGGAACACCTCCGGCTAGCTCTTATGGCTCCTTGTGGGTGGAGAAACCTTGCCACAATCCTTTGACAATGTCTGAGCACTTGTAGGCTACTAACAGGCTTTGACCAACCTTGTTTCGCCAAGGAAGACCAGCCAAAAACAAGCCCTCTTAAATAGTGCTCGATACTGTTATGACCGTTACCAGTCGATTGGCCTGGCCCTGGGGCAGTCGACTGGTCTTCGCGAATTCAAATGTCACAGCCTGACAATTCACATTCTGGTCGACACCAGTCGACTGCCCAATCGACTACATCAGTCGACTAATCCAAGCATCAGTCGACTGATCTTTCTATGTTCTACCTCAGTCGACTGATCAAGCATCAGTCGATTGCCACCTAAGATTTTCCTTCCCGAGTACAATTCGCTCAGCACTCGAACCCTAGGATTTCCCTTCCCGTGTATAGTTCTCTCAGCACTCGAATCCTCACGACTCAGTTGACTCTTCATTCAGCAGCCTCGACTTGTTGTCTTCAAGCCCTCTTCGACTTTGGCTCTCGTCCCTCGGATACATGCAAGCCCGCGGCTCATCCCCCCCCCCCCCCACCCATGTCATCCTTCGCGTATGCCTCGAAGTCTGCTTCCCTCGGCTCATCGTCCCTGCTCCAGCAGCCTTGATCTGTTGCCTTCAAGTCCTCTTCGACTTTAGCTCTCGTCCCTCGGATGTATACAAGCCCACGGCTCGTCTCTCATGCCATCCTTCACGTATGCCTCGAAGTCCACTTCTCTTGGCTCATCATCCCTGCTTTGTCCACGGTCCCTCGGATGCATACAAGCTCACGGCTTGTCTCCTCACACCATCCTTCACCGGACCCGAAGACGTCCAACTAAGTCCATGTGTATCCTACAAACCAACACACTCACATACACATATTAGATTAACATGAAACCCTAACTTAATCATATTAACACATACATCAAAACTCATGATCTTCCCGATCAAACTTGGGTTGATTGCACCAACATCCTCGATAGGTATGATAGATGGCCCAGAAAAATTGTCATCTATACTTGAGGAAATCTCTGCTGGGGTTTGAACCCCCCCCCCCCCCCCCCGAGGTGGCTCTTTAATTTACAAACGCTGGGGGTCCAATCCTAGCCGCCTTTTCAACAGCTTGAACCTTCCGGCGAAGGTGGTTGCTCGTGGGTTCTAACACTTCAAATCAGACTGTCTTGGCCATGTGGCGGCTCAGACTCCTTTGCGAGCTCCTCGATAGGCCGCGCTGCTCCCTTCCGACGCCTAGAAAGAGGAACAATATCCTCGTTGCTTTCAAGAGCAGTGTCGAAAGCTCGGCCTAATCAAAGTTTCCTCTTCCGAGGGGCAGGAGCTGGGTCTAATTTCTGGATGGCGGTTGGTGGGTCATTCTCCTCCTCCTCCTCAGCTGGAAGGAGAAGAAGTCTTCATTAGGGAGGTGGGGGACTGACTCCTCGAGCTGACTCAACCTCTGAGTAAGAAACCAGCGCTAGTGGGGCATTGGTATCCTATACTTAGGTAGGTGTGGAGGAAGGGCTTGCCTCTCGAGCAATGGATGGCTCCACGACGATAGGCTCTTGACTTTGAGCCCTCTCGAAATCCTTATTGGACTCGGAGGGTGGGTCTATTTGAACTTGGGGAGGAGTTAGTGCTTTCTCATCGGCTAGCTCCCATTTGAGCAGTTTACTCATCGATCGAGCAAGCATGGTGGCTTCTGCAAAAAAAGGCAAAGGAATATCAATTAGTATAAACAAGCATTAATGAAAATAAAAGACTTACAAAGATCGTGATCAAGACTGGTAGCCTTGGGGCTAAGGCTAGCTCTGTAAAGGAGCCCCTCATAGCGGACCAGGTCAGAATCGTGGAACTCCATCCCGGTGAATATTCCCCTGGCTCACTGCTAGCCCTGGTCGTGCTGAAAGTCACCTAGGTTAGGGAGGAGAGATAGTTTGTCTAACCAGCAAGTTGGGGAAAAAGAATGTTTGGGAAGTCTAACAAAAAAGAATCTCTCCTTCCATCCCTTGTGCGAAGAAGGAAGGCCACCTATGTGAATCTATGGCTAGCCCAGGTTGTGAAGTTGAAAGCCGCTCTGGACGCAACACTCGAAAGAAAAAAAAAATAGTGAAAAAATGAGGGGTTAATGGTATCCCAAACAATTTGAACAAAATGAGCACCCGCTCATCTGAGTGAAAGCATTCGGGGTCATTTGCTGGAGAGAAATATCAAAATATTGGGATATGGACATAAAGAAAGGGGGAATCAGAAAGCGGAGACCATATTCTACTTTAACCAGGAAAAAGATATAAAACCCTAAAGGCAGTTCTACAGGAGATTGGTCAATTTGGGATACCTGAACTTGAAAATCTTCAGGAATCCCGTAAGACTCACACAGCTCGCAAAATCCCGAGCTTAACTCTAGATGATATGATTTCATACCATTTTGGCCGGTATGTCTGCTCCTTGGGTTTTCCAGAGGCTCCCCCTTTTCCACAATACCACGACGGGGATTTAACGAAGCTTACACAGGGAAACGAAACTTGGCGAGGGGAGACGGATGTTGCGAATGCCGGAGGGAAGCAGTGCAAAGAAGCAGACGATCATTTCCAAACCCACTTTTATAGGAAAACCACAATAACAAAGGAAAGATAGATGTTAGACACGTGGGTGAGAAATGGCCGTGGAGCTCGAGGCAGGCGGCTCATTATAGCCGCTGGTTGATATACCTTGACTAGTACATCGGGGAAAGGGTGCTTCGAGTGGATCATGCTGCGTGACATTAATCTATTCATCAAAAGGATCTCCTGTTATTAACATGCTCCAATAATCCCAAACCTATTAAAATAATTACTCATAAAGACATCTAATATACCAACTTGTGACGGCTTATAATTGCATCAAACATGATAGTGGCTTTAGGAGTCATTTAAATGAGGTTGTTTTTTTTTTTTATGCCCATGGGGCAAATAATGTAGTGTGGTAGGATTGTTTTTAGTTTCTCAAATATTTAATGATTAAATCTTAATTTTGATAAATTAATGGATTAATTTTTCTTAATAGATGATTATCTAAAAATATTGAGTTGATGGATGACTTGATATAAGTGTTTTATGATATATTCTGTGGATCAAATTGGTTATCTTAAGATTAATCAACAAAAGTTTATTCAATGCCAATTAAAAAATATATAAATAAAAATAAATAAATAAAATGAGATTATTTAATTATATGATTGGTGGGGCCGGCTACTACATTTCCCCGTACTCATGAATTTTATTTATGAATAAGAGAGTTCGATAATGGGAATATTTGGATGTAAATTTTAGATTAAAAAAAGAATATGCTTAACCTGTGAAAAGACAACTTTGAGCATATTAATAATTGAATAATAATTGGGAGAGTGAAAATCATAGTGAATGATGTGGTGCCTTACATGCACGATCTCCGACGGGTTCACCGTGTCCCCAGGATATAGTTTGATTCGGGGTGGCAGCCGAAGACCGCCGATGGTGTTCAAGCGATAATCGGATGTGTGCATATAAAGTGACATGTCATACCACGTTATATCATATCATTCACTATGATTTTCATTATCTCATTTTTACTTTCCCTATCATTGCTCTTAATAATTAGAATCCAAAAGTAATCAAATTGCATAGGGCTAAGTGTGTGATCATTTTTTTTTTAATTGGCAAGTGATAAATTATAATAAAAATGTAAATTTATGGGCGATCAACTTTTAAATTTGATAGATGATATTATTATTTTTTGAATTCTTTTAAAAATATAGAATCATGCATTTATTTTTTCATATTATCTATTTTTCACTTTATTCTCATATACTTAAGTTCTTAACCTGCAAGGTAGATTATCATTGACAAGTGATAAAATTATAATAAATGTAAATTTAAGAGCAATCGACTTTTGAATTTGAAAGATGATATTATTTTATTTGATTTTTTAAAAAATAAAATAAAATAATGTATTTCTTTCTTATATCTATCCACTTTGCACTTTATTCTTGTATCCTAAAGTTCTTAGCCTCTAACGTTGATTAATCATCCAAATAGTTGTATGGTGCTCTAATGATATTTTATCAAGCCCCACATGCTGGCTCGGTTGGTAAAGCGTTTGGTTACTTGCATCGGACGTCTCAAATTCGAAAGTCGCCAGCCCCACCCGGGATAAAAACCTAATCTACTGGTTTAAATCCTCTCGGCCCCAGACGCCTTACTCTTCCAGTAAAAATCATGATTTACCCCTTCTGGATACTTGTGGGGCTGAGATCAGGGGCTGCTAAGATGACGATTCCACCTGTTTGCATCTAATGATATTTTATCAAAGACATACGTTTAATTTAGTTTTTGCAATTTATTTGCTCTAACTTTACTATAAATCAGGTGCAAACAAATGGAACGGAATAGTATGAAAATATTAATATTTGACTTTAAGTTGTATAAATATATATGATATTCGAATTTGATTTGAAATTCAAAAAGTAAATAAATAATTTTAATTCGAACACGATTTGAAAAAAAATTTAAATTCAACTTCAATCAAATTGTTGGAATTTTAAATTATTTTTGAAATGACTTAAATTCAAATTCAATTCGAATTATTTAGATCTTAATTTGAAAAAAAAACAACCCAATACATAAAGCTGCCGCTCGTGCAAGGTCTTGGAGAAAATTGGACCACATTAGATCTATTATACACACTCTTACTTTGCATTTTACATAGGGATGATAATTTTCTCTGAATCCGATGGAGAATTCAACATCCACCCAAATGGAAAAGAATATGGAGAGAAGTTTTAAACCCAATTATAGTAATCGAATTTGGGTATAGATATTTTCGAATATGAGTATGCAGGTGGGTGTGGTAAAATCCTACTCATACCCTACCCAATACCCGATATATATATATATATATACTCTTTTTTTATTTGGGAAACAAAATTTAGCCCGCTTCCCGCCTTGAAAAAAACTTAATTTGTATGTTTATTCGATCACCAACACATATTACATCTTTTTTTCCATGAAAAATGCTCACCTGATTGAAGGAGCGCAAGACGAGAAAGAGCAAATAAGTACATTAAAATAATTTATTTATTTTTAAAAAAAGAATAATTGATAGTAATAGTATGATGGATAGTATATGGATATTCGATCTTTCATGGGTATGAGGATGGATATGAAAGTTAAATATCTAATAGGTATGGAGATGGTTATAATAAATGGGAATGGATAAGGAGAACATGAAATCCTATTCAAATCCTACCCATTGTTATCCCTAATTTTACAAGAGGCTGTTATTGCGATTCAAACTCGTGACCTCAACGTCACTTGACATCAATTTTATTGTTGCGTCTGACTCTCCTTCTTAATTTGACCATATATAAATTAAAAGTATGTAAAAATAATCAATGTTTGATTCAAGTTCAGCTTAGCAAGTGACTCATGAACAATCCAACAAGTATATTATGGATTCGAATTCATCTTAAAAAAATATCAATCATGTTCAAGTTTGGCATGAATTTGATAATTTAATCGAATATTTTTCAAAACAACTCGAAAGTTCATGAACATACTCAATTCGTTTGCATCCCTAATATAAACCACGTGCATTGAGCGAAATTTACATCTCAATGAACCTAATTTAGGTGGAGAGTGACATGGTTGCTAAGCGACAACAAAGTTGAATGAAGAAAACATGGTAAGGAACTCAGCCTTAGCTTCTCTTATCCATTTATAACGAAATTAGCAAATAAACTTAGAATGGAAGAACCCACTTTGCATAAATTGATGACATCCAACTCATCAAACATCAAACAAATCAAGATTATTTCCTTCAAAATTTGTTAGTATACATAATCATGTATGATCATTGCCTGTGGTCTGAGAAATGAATTCGAATGAGGTGAAAGCAAAGGGGACAGTTTTTTTTTTTATAAAAGAATACAAATGAGGCGAACTTAGTCAAATTCAATAAATCCAATGAAGAAGAATGGTTAGGAGCAAGAATACCGTCGAACTTTGCAGCTGCGATCTCCTGCCAAAAGAAATGTTATGAGCACCCACAGAATAAGTTGTCGCGGTCTTGCCTTCCTGGACCGTGATGCTTGAGGAACCTAAGATGAGTGCAGTTCATAAGTTTATACCTGAATGCAGTGGGATAACTCGAAAATTGAATCGGTTTAGGGAATCTTATCGATTCTGAACTAGGGGAAAGCAATTCATTCTTAAATGAAATGGAATTAAGCCCGTAGATAACAATAAGAAACAAAGAAACTGGATGATAAAAACAGAGTGTTTGGTTGCTCTTATGATTGAAAAAATTGCTCTGCTTGTTGTCAGGGTTTATGGATTTCTCCTTGGGCTCAAAATCTCAAACCATGTCGGAGTTTTGATTTTTGACTGAAATGATACGGTTTTGATATCATATCAAAGTTTCGGTAAATTGAAGTTGGAAGGAGGAAAGAGGTGAAGAAGAAAAAAAAATAAAACAACTATAAAGTTAAACTCAATATTGTACTTTCCATCTAGAATGCTACAATTTGGACATTATTTTATACTGCATGGAGACAAACTATAAAAAAAATAGCACTATCTTAATTTTAGCATGCCAAGGGGGTGTCAAGTGCTAACATGAAATGATACTCGTCACCACAATTGACACAATACATGAGGCATTATCTCAGTGTTGAATAGTGTAGAGTTTCAGTAGTCTATCAGAATGATACATTTTAATCATTTCGCATTTCGCTTGACACGGTATGAGATTTCAAACCATGCTTCTCCTAACTGATGAGATTTCAAACCATGCTTCTCCTAACTGAGTGTCAATTCGAGCTGCTTCAAGCCTCATCATCTTATTGTGTCTATTGATTCTTTGGTCTTGTGGTTCTACACTTGTCAATTTTTATCATAGCTAAATGTAATGATTGTCTCAATTAAAGCTACATGATAATGATGTGTGATTCTATTGCATAAACTTCTGAAATCTCGATATGTTAAACAAAAGGAAAAAGTAGGAAACCCCACAGGTCAGAGAGAACCTCAGGTAAAATCGTCTTCGGGTAACATATGTATCAGTAAATAATACTATTTAACACATCAATCTTCACTCTAATATACCCAACTGTATCAATTTATGTTTCATTTTTGTTTCTTTGATCATATTCATAACTAAATAACAAGTTGCATTTAGATAAAGAATTCGATCATTTCAAAAGGTTCTACTTCGATGATTTAACTAAAATTAATTGGTGTTTGATTCAGGTTTTTAGTCAGGTGGTGACCAGTACAATATGGTGATCTACTGTCAACAGTAGACCGCTAAGAACCGATAACAGGCTTCAACCTTAAGCAAGAATGTTAAGAACAAGAACAAATTTTTAAGTGTGGCTTGGTATGACTAACTCATTGCAATGATACTTGAGCAATGACCAACTGTATGAATTAACTACAGTACGAATAATCACAGGAGGTGAAATAAGCAGAAATATAAAAGACAAACACATCAACGAGATAGCAAGATAGTATAAGTTTATAACAGTACTCCCAAGTGCATAAGGCTAAAACAATGTCATATCTGGAGGTTCAATGTGCTTAGCCTTACTCTAGCATATGAACTCAATGTGCTTAGCCTTACTCTAGCATACGAACTAGTCCTTTTCAGGTTGCAACAAGTAAACTCACACTTGCACAAAGCATCATCCTCACGAAAGCAATGCTGATATTAGTAGTTTGGTGAATTAACTAATGTAAATAAACACTAAATTCAACTAAAGTGTTTGCCGAGAACTGCACATTTTTAGTTTGTTCCCAAACATTCACAATTTCCTGAATGGCTTTGCATAGGATATTCACTTCTAATATAGGCCTCTTCCATTTGCATATATGGCTGCATGCATTTCCATCTGTTCACTAAGTTACATGGAGATATGATACAAGCAGATATTCTTGTGGAAAAGAGCAGAAGTGCAAAGAAATGAGAGGTCTAATCCTGCTGTTACTGTTGCTTTTTTGGAGCAGATAAGTTCCATTATTGTTTTTGGTGCAGATAAATTACATCCATTGCTGAAGGTACATGCATGTCAAAAGTTGCCTGATTCACCATCCATGTTATGCCTACAAGGCTACAAGTTCTGACACGTCTGCTGTTACATTGCAAGCTACTACTAGGTCTGATTGGGAGAAGCTTTCCCACTTTCACCACTCCCTCTCCTATCAAGGACATCTAATTTAGCTGCTCTTAGTTTGGTTTGAAACCTTCAAAGCATGAGAAGAAAGTCCTTCGGGATCATATTTTGGGTGGATTTGGTCATCTGGTGTGAGTGGAACAATTACATTTCCGGGCAGACCCAAATTGACCTCAAGAGTGTTCAATTGGCTGATAAAGATGATAGTCGGAATGGCAATTTTCTCCGAATCCAATGGGAAATCCGACATCCGACCCGATTGGAAGAGGATATGGAGGAAATTTTTAGATCCGATTATAGTAATCAGGTATTTGGGTATGGGTATTTTCGGATATAGGTATGGAGACGGATATGGTAACATCCTACCCATATCCTACTCGATATCCGATATATATACCGCTTTCCGCCTTGAAAAAAAAACTTAGTTTGCCTCTTTATCCGATCACCAACATGTGTCTCATCTTCTTTTCCACAAGAAATGCTCACCCAATCGAAGGACCGCGAGACGAGGAACAGCAAAAACGTACATAGAAATAATTTATTTTTTTAAAAAAAGAGAATGGTAGATAGTAATAAGATGATGGATAGGATATGGATATCTGATGTTCCGACGGATATGGGGATGGGTATGAAAGTTAAATACCCGATGAGTATAGGGATGGGGATGGACACATAAATGGGGATTGATATGGAGGATATAGAATCCTACCCAAATCCTACCCATTGTCATCCCTAGATGATAGTCTTATCATTTCATAGATGCTCTCTGATTTTTATTTAGCATTTTTATTTGAATTTCTAATTTCTAAACATAGGCATATCCATGTTTATAGTGTGCCGGGCAAAACAGTAGAAATGTATCATTTTGATAAATAACTGAAACTCAATACTACTCAGCGCATGATACCACTCGACACAGAGAATATCTCCTTTCTATATTTCATCTCCTTCTTTGTTCAACCTTCCAATCTATCGCCAGTATCATGCCCTTCCTAAACTTCATCTTTTTTCTCATTCAATCTTCAATCCGTCACTGACATCATGCATCACAATGTTAGTAGGATGCTGAAATAGTATTTGTTTTAGTGAAAGATTCAAACTCGAGATTTTGAACCTTGGGCATATCTACATGTAAATATTTTTAATTTAATTGTTTTAGATTGGTTTCCTGCTTTTCTTAAACAAACTGTTATCATGTTTGTCAGAAGCATCTAGATTATGGTCATTAGCACAAATATCATTGTCTACCGTGCTCAATTCCCATTTCAAATATGTCACCAAAGCTCAATTCAGATACATGAATTCCGGAGGTAGATTGAACAGCTGAGTGGAATGCTTTGATTAAAGTCATTAGCACAAACACTACTATCTCTTGTGCATAATTTCCATTTGAACATGTCATCAAAAAGCTCAATTGGCAAACAAGAAATACACATATAGATTGAACCATCAGAGTAGAGGCAGATCAATCATGATCACTAACGAGTATTATTATTATTATTATTTACTTTTGTTTTAGCACGAGAATTTAATTAAAAAATATTGGGGAAACTTACAATTGTATTCAGTCCATCCAATGACTTGGTTCTCAAGATCATAGACGATTAACTTATTTGATAGGACCAAATCTGCAAAATAATAATTTCAAATATATCATGATGTGAGATGAAAGTCAGTTGCAGTGACATGTAGAAAGAAATAAAATTTAAAAAAAAAATCTTAACTAAGACCAGCAAAAGGAATTGGGTTTCAGTATCATTTCTTTAAAAAATAAATAAATAAACTATATGTGTGCAGACTGTAAATAACCATTTTCATTATGCATGGGAAGTCTATGGAGAATTGAAAACTCAACAGATGCATTTATGTGTTAACATCCATTCCAGTATTAGCAAGAAACTGAAACGACTAAGAATTTCTCACACATGATAGGCAGAGGTGAATCACAAATGAGGTTCTAACAACTCTTCAGGAGCTATTAGCGCAATATTCACACCATATACGATTCTTTCAAAATAAACTTCTCATAGATAGGCTCATATCAATATGGCTTATAGTTCCTTATATGTGAAACCAAATATAGTTGCGTAAATAACTACTGATGTCAATATTTGAAAAACTTGTCTTCTCTACATCAAATTGTAACAGGCGAACTTTTTGCTGCTTTGGACGATGAAGTTAAGGGAAAATATCATACTGGATTTGTAAAAGAGTTATTGCATAAGATATGACTGGGTATTACACATAAACATCATCAAGTAGACTCGTATAAAAATAAATTTAACATATTAATTTTCAATTCTCATTCTCAGTCCATTGTGAATATCAACCACAAACAGACGGAATCAGTACAGCTAGCAACCAGTGTGACGAGTCAGTAAAGTTTTTTGCTTTTTCTCATTATTTCCTATCCAATTGGCTTATGTTTCTCGTTGATTTCCCTATGCTTTATCCCTATATTCTCTGTCTTTCCTTATCCATATTCCAACATACAAACTAATTTATGGAACTCCAATATTTAAAACCTAACCTAGTCAGTCAGATGCAAACACAGTAAATCCAAGTCGTGTCAGATTGGGAAAGATTTACTGCAGAGTGACAAGTTGATTACTGTACAAATTGTTATGTAACTCCTACAGAACACATTAACTATGGAAATACAACTACAAATGCTGCAAATTCAAGTTCAAAAAAGTCAAGGAGAAGCTTAAATATGATGTTCCCAAAGATGAAATAGATATTTAGTGAAATAGTAAATTAACAAAGATAGAAAGACAAGATTTTAACACTTAAGCATGTGATGTTTTTGTTAATTTTTGCAGAACAAAACATGCTTACGTGTAAATATCCTGTCTTGCTTAAGCATGTTATCTTACTATAGGCAAAAACTGAATTTCTAATGCTGGAAGTAATGTTGACATGATTCAGGTTCAGTGGGCTGTGCAAGTTTCTATCACAAGTCATCAAACCTGAACGAGATGAACAACTAATAACTTGACCTTCTGAAACAATTTTGTTTAGGACCAAAATGAAGTGGATGCTGAAATGATTAATTAAGACCTTCCTTTTGCATTTCTACAATGACAATACTTGCTATGTAATCTCCTTCACGATATCTGACAACATTTTTGGAAGTGTGTAATCCATCTTAATTAATTGAAATACGAAGTCATCAGTTATCTCAATCAAGGTCAGAAAGTTTTCTTGATGAGAAAACAAAGATGCTCATCATCAATAAGGGTAATCAAACAAGTAGAACAAGAATCTCATTTCAACCCCCAGGGCTATGGTGCAGCGGTAGGGTAACTAGTCGTTAACCCAGGCATCCGCGGTTCGATCCCCAGCTACGGCGCATTTTGCAGGAATTTTTCCTCCAAATGGGGCGCGAACCTAGGACGCTGGGCTTCTAGACTGCCCACCGCGAGCGCTTCCCGATTTACCCTGGTGACCGGTGGGAAACTTCCGTGGGGCCGGGCCGGTCACCCCAGGTTCAATTTGCCTGCTGCCTGGTTCATCATTTTTCATTTCAACCCAACAAGAGGTCAAGGTAGTTGAAATAGAATTGAACCCTTCAAAACACAACTAAATTCATTTGTAAAATCAAATCCTTAGATATTTATCTAACCTCAGAACTGTATACAAGAGTAGTAGTTGAAGTGGAATATTGTCAGAAATTCAAATTGCTGCATGTAAGAAATCAAATTGATTCGAAGGGAATAAATTAATAGGTAGAGGGATACTGAAGAAAACTTTAGTTAATAAATAAAAAATAATTTAACTAATTTGAATATTACTAATAATATCCCTTACGTAAAGTTCAATGGAGGATAAGGCCTAGGTAGCCAACCCCAAAATAGTTTGGGTTAATGAAGGTTATGGATTGCTATTATATTGCTACATTACTGATAGGAGAATAAAGGTTCACCCCATTAAACTTACTAAGTTTAGATCGTCTAAGACTCATAATACCAACTTGTTAGGAAGGAACTAATCTATATTTATATTCTTAACACTCCCTCAGTATCAGTGGCACACCATGATTTGGCACCCCAAATCCAACATATTAGTACACTCAATAACTGGATATATGTGTGTGTGTGTGTGTAAGTTATGCTACAGACTTATCCGTGCCTAACGTGTTTCAGATTTTTTTTTATTTTTTTTATTTATTTTTTATTTATTTTTTTTAAGCTTCCGATTATGCCAATCAGATTTGCCTTTAGGGTTTAGGGATTGGGTTTAGTATTAAGCATTAAAAATTTTCAAACGTAAAAAATGATTAAGATTTGCACAAAGTTTGTGCGGTAAGGTCTTTAGGGTAACAAATCCTATATATATATATATATATATATATATATATATATATATATATATATATATATATATGAAATTGATATTGCTGCTTATGCGCGCTCGGGGCGCCTGGATGACAGATTTTTTTCTTTTTTTTTTAATTTTTTTGGGTATATTATATGGATTTAGGGGTTTAAGATTTTAGGATTTAGGAGTTAAGTTATAGTGAGTTTAGCCAATAAGATTTTCCCTCTAGAATTTAGGTTTTTCTCTTGGGTTATAGTGATCAAGATAAAAAATTTTAGATGCTTACAGACATATTATATGTATCTAGGGTTTAAGATTTTAGGGTTTAGGGATTAGGTTATAGCGGGTTTAAGTCAATAAAATTTTCCCTTAGGGTTCAGTCTTTCCTCTTGGGTTATAGTGTTCAAAATAAAAAATTTTAAATGTTTACGGGGTATATTATATGTATTTAGGATTTAAGAAAATTTTAATTTAAAAAAAAACTGCGTCACACAACAAATAAAGCACGAGGTGCCTGGATCTAAGTGCCTCGTGGACAGTGTCACGCACAGGCGCGTAAAAAATTGTTGCGCAGGGGATCCACCCTCTATATATATATATATACGAATTTGCTATGCTTCTGACCACTTGTGCGGACCTGCGTGACCGATCAGGGACTTCACTGATCGGTCACCGTGACCAATGAGGAAGTCCCTGATCGGTCACGCAGGCGGGTCCGCACAGGTGGTCCGCAGCATAGCAAAACTCTATATATATATATATTGAAACAAGAACTGGACCTGTTGCATATTTAATTTGAATGGCTGATCTACTATCCCAAAAGCTTGATCTATTAGGAAACTGACCAAGCCAATATATAATTAGTTATATTGTCAATGCAATCTTGCCATCCCATTTGAAATTGCAATATCATGATGTTTCTTTTAATGGTTCCACAATTTTCTAAGAAGTAAAAAAGTACCTTTGATCTGAACTGTAAAAGAATGAATAAAAAAGAATATGGTTCTTATTAGATATTTACCTCCAAGAAGGAACATATCTTTCCCATCGCTAGACATGGTACCTCCACTTTGCCATCCAACACAATAATCATCGTCCTGTGTATTCAAATACCATATATGAAAATACAAAATTTCAGATTCTATACGCCATACTAAAATCTTAGAACACTCGCAGCAAGAAGGCATCATCACAAGCCAGAATTTGGAAGCAATATCAATAAAATGATAAGACCACGTAATTATAATATCTTTAAATGCACTGTGGAAATAGTTGCTAATCATAATGATAAGCAGATGATGGGGAGATTGATCAAGGAAATAGTGAGCATTATTCAGGGATTAGGTTCTCCAACTTTAATGAAGAAACATTAACAAAGAAATGATATATTGTAATTAAATCCATTCTAGAAGGTGAAAAATATAGTCTTTCTCCAACTGCAGCAGCTGAGTAGGATGGCCACTTCCTCTCTAACGCTTCAGCTCATTTCCTCCAAATGTCCTTCGATAGAGCATGGTAAGGATATTTACAAGTTAAATATAAAAGGTAAAGAAGCAATTGCATTTGATAGAAAATTGAAGGATCGCACAATAAAGACAGGCTCCCAACATAGAGTCATAAACCCAAATGACAAGACAACAAGTACGAGTAAACCATACATTCTAGTATTTCCACTCAAGTTGGGATACAAATATTCAGATTTCCAAATTGTAACACAGTCACAATATAAATTTAAAAAATAACTGCAAATATTATCACGTTGGGCAAGTATAACGAAATGCAATCTTCTCAACTCTTCGATTTAAAGATGCAACAAGAACCAAAACTTGCATAGATGAACAAATGGGAGATAGACTAACTTACTCGAGAAAGAGATAAAGCAGAGAGAATATGGTGTGCAAATATGTAGGAACTTGATTTGTATTGAAAAGACAAATAAAATTGTCAAAAAAGTTAAAATATAAAATGAAGGAAAAAAACTCTAAACTCTACTCGACAGACGAGAAAAGGCACTGTAAGAGAAAGGTGACTGATCTATCTTGAAATTGCAACCAACAAGAAAGCCGACAGTGGAGATAAAAAAAAGTGACAATGGCATTCCATCAAGCTCTGAGAAAGTTGAAGAAATTAAGATATTTTTTATATTTACTAGGAGAGAGAAAGATGTCAAAAGAAAGAATAACAATGGTATTGCCTCCAGACGATGAGATATACTGGAGAGAAAAAGAATAATCAGTTTCACTTTATTCTTATAGGAAAAAGATCAAAGGATCATGAGAGAAGAATTAGTGAGAAAAATATAAATGATACTTCAACTTTGAGATATGTGGAGGGATGTTTTGATATCTCAACTTCAAAATCTGCAATCTGTTTATTCACCATCATTTACCTCATTTCATAAGTTATTGCCTGCTTTTGCAAATTTTATTGTTATGTATCCTAGATGTAGGGAGGAAGTGATTTTGGACCTGAGATATTGTTTGGCTTGACATCAACCCATCAAGTATTGCCTAGGTGAGAAACCTAGGAATGAACAAAGAGGGACTTGAACGTACTTTTGATCTGACAGATTGCATTTTTCCCATCCCAATGGTGTCTAAAGTTTGATAGAAATTTCACACGGAGGACCTATTTGCATTGCAAAAGGACATTGAAAGGTTATGGATTTAGCAAGGTTTAAAATATAGAGCCCTGCTGATGTTTCAACAATACTATTTTGGTGGCGTATCATGTTGTGCCACTACAATTTGGATTCTTATCTAATCAAATTATTGATAACAACATATTTAATTTTACTGAAAATAAGTTATAATTTTCAATAGCATTCATTAAGGGCAATCAACTGAGACAAAGGATCTAGCAAACATAATGTTTCTATTTGTGGCTAAGTTGATTGGGCAGCTGACTGATGGCAAGCAATAATGTGATGGTAAGTTACTAGCCGACTCATAGCTAAGGTGGAATGAAGTCAAGAGTCATTCTGCGTTACTACCGTGGATCACGAAAGATTAGTCCAATGATTGTGCAAAACAGTCAATTGATAGGTGGCAAATCGCAAGAGACGTTGGAGGATCGAAGGCTATGAAAGAAGAGTTCGGTGGGGGCTTCAAGCAGGGTTTAAGGTACCGTGCCGTGCCGGGCGGCACCAACGGAAAATACCGTTCCACTGGACCACCGAAATCGGCAGTGTGCCCAGCGATTTCGTGTGGTGTGGCGCGCGTCATGCTGCGATCGAAGGAATCGCGTGATAGGAAATCAGAGGAGTTACAGCGAGGCACGGAGGCGAGCCGCGGTGACAACATACGTTGAGCAAGCGACGCCGGAGGCGTTGCGGGACTACTCCGGCGTCGCCGAAAGTGCCGCCAAACATGCAGGAGCTGTTGGACGCCCTCGTGCCTCGTCCGCGTTGCGTGCTAGGGCTCCGGCGGCAACAATTAATTTTTGTTTATTAAATCTAACATTTCCCACTTTAAATCCAACTGAAATATAAAAAATAATAAAATAATTTATTTATGTCTAACATTTCCTTACTTAAATATGATCCTAATAAATATATAAAATTATATTAAAATTTAAAAAATTAATTAAGTTTTATTAATTAATTTTCTAAATTTTTTAAATATTATTAAAAATTCTAATTTTTTTAAATCTAAAAAATCTTTAAAAATTCAAATAATTCAATTTTATTTTCTGATAATTTTTTATTTCTACTGTTTTATTATTTAATTAATATTCGAATATTTTTATCATTTTAAATATATATTATTTAAATAATTAATTAATTAATATAATTGTTATAGATAAAATAATATTTTGTGTTAATTTATATATTTATTTGTTATTATAGATAATATTTTTTTATCTTAAAATCAATTTAAAATTTAAATCCATGAATATTAATTATTAAGATATTAAATTTTTTTACTTTTAAGATTCTTATTTCCAAAATATATGAAACAAAAAATTTTATTATAGAATATCTCTACCTAATATGGGAAATATCATCCATCATTTTTTTATTTTAAAATGTCTCCACCTGATATGTCTAGGAAATATTATTTGTCATTCTATTCTTATTTTAAAAATTTTGATAAATATATACTATCAAGTTCATGATTCCTAATAAAACATATTCTTGTGCACTTCTAATATATATTGTTATAAAACCAATGCTTCCATCTGATTCACGCTACTCCTTTTGGTATTAGTAAGGTAACATATTATAATATAACAATTTTAATTCGAGTTATTAATAGATTAATTTCTTTAAAGAAAATTATATTTAATTATCTTTTTAACAATATTAAGTTGTTCGATAATTGAGAACTTATATAAATCAATATACAATTTATTTTTAAATTATACACAATAAACATATTTATCTAGTAAGTACTATATATAAATAAAAAAAATACTGAAACTGTATCGGCACAGCACGATACGATACCGAAACCGTATCATTCCGGTCTGAGACCGAAACCTCTGCACGGGTCGAGATTTTAAACCTTGGCTTCAAGGCTTGTGAAAATAAGATTCGTTGTCTTATCATAGCTTCTCCGTCTGTGTTTTAAGCTTTCATTATAATCTTTGTAACTCTTGGGCTTGTATGAGGTTTCTTCACCCATGAAAGAGTTCCAAGAAGGAGAGAATTAATAACTTTTCGAGAGTAATCTACGACAGATGATAGGTCATGGAGTAGAAGTGAAGGAGATCGGCGAACCACATTAAACACTATTGTTTGCAATTGTAAGTTCTTTCCTTATGTATGTTTTTATTTTCGTTGCTAATCATGTTTGTGGCGTTGTTGTAAATTGCAAGAGAAGTATAGAATCACACTTGTAAGTTATAATCGCTATTCACTCCCTCTAGCGCACCTTGTAAATTCTAACAGTGTCAACTACATAAAGGAGTGCATGATGAAGCCCAACATCTATCCATCAGAGATGGCTAACCACAACTTACTTGAAAGAGTGTTTTGACTACCCAAAGGGTGGGTCAAGTAATTGGAGAATCGTGGACTACCTGAGGGAGTGCCTAGACTGCTCGGTGCGTCTACCTGAAGGGGAATGTCAACCTAAAAAGGTGCTTTCACTATCCAAAAGGGTGCATCTAAAAATTGAAGAGACGTGATCCACATTGCCAATCTCTTAATCCATCATGCCAAACCACACAAAGGAGAAAAGCTACACTAGCAAAAAGTGCTACTAGAGCGTGGAAGCTAGTGGCCAAAGGTGAGGCAGGCTGCATGAAGAAGGAGAATGGAGGAGGTTTAACAAAGCAATCAATGAGTTGTAAATTGTAATGTGGTGAACCATGATGAGATCAACACATGAATCAAAGGAAACAAAAAGATTAGAGCAACAAGGTCGCACATAACCATTGTTTATAGGTTGTATATTTTACGTAGTAACAGGACTGCGGTAGAATCTCTTAGTCACATAAGATTGTCCTAGCCAAATTGATTGTTAACTTGCTAAACTTAAGTCTCAAACTATTTCAGTAGGCATGAGCAAAACTTGCAATATACCGATAGAAAAAAATTGGCATGGTCCGACTTGACAAGATCAATTGGCACCAACCAAAATCATGATGATACTAGGTAGCTATGGCCTTCTTTTTCTACAATGATTCAGACGAGGGTTGAGGTTTTGAAAGTAAGGAAGGAGGAATTGAGTGCAGAATAAGAAAATTTTTACTTAAAATACATGAAGAGGAGACTTCGACATTGACTTTGGCTTTGACCATGAAACTTAACTTTGGCTACATCAAGTGAGAGTGGGAATTGGGTATATATGTTAGGGAATTTAAACTTGTACCTTATAAGTTGGGGCTAATTAAAAAGATTATTAAGTGGGATGGTTATAACTTATAAGTTAGGGTTTTCTAGTTGACATAAGCACTCTGATTCCACAAGCTGTTATAAAAGAGACTCAAGTTAAATAGCATGAAAGACTGAACTAACAACGCATGAACTTTCAGAATATTTTCATAATATTTCAAACAAAACAAAAAGAAGTGCATCTTAAAAGAAAATCTAATATGTCCAATGTGATTAGGAGAATTTACTTCATTTATTGTGTGCCAGATCTAAGAAGAGTTATAATAAAATGAAAGTTCGAGAATAGAAAGGGAAGAAACAAGAATACATGTACAATATAACTTGAGAAAGCAAATAGATTTTGCAATTACAATAATGATTCAAGATGCATCACAAACTAGAGATAGGTAACTTACCCCGTTTTGAAAAAGATAATCATGAGGATATACATTCAGTAATAGTGAGTTCTCAAAATGAAATACAACATCTGGAAATTCATCGTCAACACTGCAATAAGATAAACAAATAGCTAGTGACATAAATGACCCAGAATTCTTACCTGGAAACTACTTTACCTGAATAAAAAAGGTTTATGTCAAACACAACCAGATCTAGTTTAGTATCATTTGCTAATCTCTGTATATTAAAAGCTCACAATCAAAAGCATCTTGGGTGAGATGTGGTACTCGAAATTATTATAGTCCATAAAATCCTTTGACCAAAAAAAATATGGCCAGTTAGATGAGGAACAGAAGCTAGAAATAAGCAACTTTAATTCAGCACTTATTTCATCACATCTAGTCATTCTTCCAAGTATAATTTTAAAATATATCATGATTAATTACTGTTATTATCTCATATTTCTCACCTCCACGTCCTATTATGGTTGATACTTAGTTACTTACTTGACCACTGTCATTTCGGTCAATAAATTTGTATAATTGCTTTCCTGCATCAATTGTTTGCATATATGTTTCTATCAATGTGATACCAGGAATGGACAACCGGAACTGCAACTATGAACCATTAGAAATTGTCTTTTTTTTTTTTGAATTTTAGGATCATTGTCTTGGTGAAAAATTTCTTATTGAGATTTCAGATTCAAGTAAAAGCACCAGTTTGGTTTGTGCTTCTACAGACAAGTTTAGATCAACAAGTATCAAACAGCAATTACCAGTTAAAGGCAACTGCTTAACTTGTGAAATTTAAATCACAATAAAGTAGGCTCATCATATTAATTACCATACCTTCCAGAATATAGGAAGCACAGAAAGCCTTGAATGTTGTGGAAGCTCAAATTTGGATGGTTGGAAAATATCTACAAAGAAATAAAAAGTGACTATTGAAGATGGCGGAAAATTAACTACAGAGAAAGCATCTTACTGCTTTCATCACTGCTTGGTAGGCTCTGTCTGGTAGATAAGTCATTGTTGTTCCACTATCAATTATGGTCCCTTTCCCGTCGCCAGTGTCAAATAAATAAGTAGGAAGTTGTAACAAAGCTCCACCCACTTCAATTCCCTTCATATTAACATTATAATGTGGCCTGTCCAAGAGATAGACTTGTTAAATATATAAGAAATAAAAACAAAAAAAATGGATACTAAGGTTTCAAATATTATCCCATGCTAGAGTTATAGTTCCAAGCAGAAGCGGTGCAGTTTCAGATTATATGATGCTGACACTCTTTGACATGCATTTAAGCATATGCCAAAATGAATTCAAAGAAGTTTCTCCTAAAATCTCCTTTCACTCACTTTATTTACTTCAAAAATATATAACTATGACACTTAGATGGTCAATTGAATTAAAATTTTACAAATAATATCCCATGTCAATACTCAACAAGTGATAAAGCTTGCCAAGGTGAACAAAGATTGGTTTTATTCATTTCATTGACTTTCTCTTAGACTTTTTTACTTTTTAAAATAAGAGTGTATGAATGCTTTTCAAGATGAAAATTGAGTTTTGGTTCATTATTTCCTTCAATGATTGTTCGAGATGAATTTAAGTATTTATTCTCCTCTAATTTTATTTCTCTTAGCTATTGAGAATTGATTTTTGTAACCAATTAAGCAGGATCCATTGTTTAATAACAAGTCACCAGACATAGACGATCTATTTCACTAGTAGATTGTTGTAAAATCATTTCTTAAGTGAATAAAAAATAATATCTAAAATGAGTGACTTGAGTTATGGTGAAAACGGAGATTTGTTTCTGGTTTTGATCCAAATCACTTTGTGATTACACGAGGACATGATGTCATATGTGAGCATAGTCCACCAACACATAAGCTTTGGACAAAACCCAAGTGTGTACATGAGCCTAACATCATGTAATACACAAAATGAATGAAAAATTTTTTGATACAAGAGATAGATGCACGGTAAAGTTGCTACCCTATGACCTAAAGGTCATAGGTTTGAGTCTCAGAAATAGTGTCTTGCAAAGTAGTAAGGCTGCATACAATAGACCTTTCCCAAGACCCCGCATTAGTGGGAGCTTCATGCAGCGCCTTTATGAAAGATAGATGCACATGTGGCACGACTAGTATTCCCTATATGGAGGGGTTCACAACTACCCACATGGCAAGCCACATTGCTACATGTATAGCAGACACATGGTATTGCTTTGTGGATATTGCATGGGGCCATGAACAAGAGCACAAGAAGCATTGCTCATTTGGTCTTTTAACCAAAGCAAAGGCATGAGGCCTCTATGTTGGGTTTGACTAAACATCAAAGTCACCATGTAATGGGCATGCATGTGGCAATAGTAGCAACCCTCTTCTCTTGAATTTTGCTCTTTCTATTCAAATTAATCCCATTCAATTTAAACTTAGTAAGAGACTCATCCATTTATTTGTATCTTTATTGTGCCCTTCCACCCATATAAAGGAGACCTCCCTTGCATTTCATTTCACTCAAAATTTAAAGAAATCTAGCATCTCCTCTCTTATCCTCATTTGAGCATTCTTTCCTCCAATGGCAAGTTCTAAGGTACAAATGGTTCGATGGTATGTAAAATTTAGAGTGCTACTATTCAGCATAGGAGGTTCTTGCATCTTAAGAGACAATGTAAATCCACTGTGAGGCGTGAGCCCATAGCAGTCAATCTTGTCTTAAGAGAGAGAGCCAACTATCGCCTTAACTTATGAATTTCACTCAATCCTTTATGGATCATGACAACCAGAAGACCCTTAGTGATCATCCATTCCACTTGGTGCTGAGTAACATCCTTGAGATCACAATGTTTTAGATATCCATTGCGATCATTCCCTCGTCTTAGTGACGAGTAAGATCCACGATATCACAATGCCTGGGAGATCTCTACAAGTTCATCCCCCATTCTAGATGAGTTGTTTTCCTCAATCCTTCTAGATTAATTAACCATCTTGAGAGGCATTACTCTATCCAATAAATTTTAGAGCCAAGTAGTCGTCATCAACCCATGAAATGAATTGATGATTCAAACAAAGTCAAGACACTATGAAGTCAATATTAACTATTTACTTTTAAAAATAGGATTATGAGAGGATTATGAGAGTCAATATATTTGCATGCCAAATACAAGATGGTAGAGAAGTCTGCCAAATTTAAAAACAAATCTATAAAGTTTGTAGATGCATGACAAATGTTTGCATGGCATGATACCCATCAACGTGAGTGGCATTAAAAACATGCAAGAGAAGTCTGGTAAGTGAGTATCGATTATTTATTTGTTAATTTACAATAGTGGTATGTTTCAACCATATTGCCCAACATGGCACAAGACTTTTAAACCATGATACTAAATCTCTGAGTTAGTTAAGTCATTCACTGCTAATGAAGTAAATCCAATTACAATATCACATTATCTCTATCTAACAACAGTATATCGAAATTTGTAGATATAAATGCATAAAGAGAATATTTTGCAAACTTTAGTGATATTAATTATCATAATAATGAATACAAAAAAAACTAGCAATGATGCACAAGATTTTAGGGAGTTGTTCATGGTACACCAATAATGTTTGATAGATGAATGACAACCAAGTAGGAGGTTCTGACAATTTCCTTTAATGATTTTAATTATATTTCGGCAACTGGTAAAACCAAACAACTATAATATATTGGGAAATATATTGTCTAATACTCCTATTATAATTGAAAAGGCAATATCAAATTAATAGCAATTGGAACCAAACTAAAAGAAGAAAATACCAGTTGGTGTGCACAAGTCCAAGTGGGTTGAAACTACTGGTTAGAAAAACTAAAGAATAAAGTTCGAATCTTCAACATTCTCCACATGGGATTTATGGCATTCTTAGTGTGATTGCATGGATCAATGGCCTTTGCAGTAACTAAAACTGGAGCACACTACGTTTTGATCTATAATCATGCATATCAAACAACAGTGACAGCCTTTGGTTGAATTATAAGCAAATAGATGCACGCAAATAAACTAAGTTTATATATTATTTCTTAAATGAAGTATGCCCCACATTGTGATCGGATAGGCATACCTTTTCTTGCTTTAATCACATATATGAACTTAAATAAGTGCTATAATCAGATTAATCCATCAAATTAATTAAACGGAGGTTGACAGAAAACTAACCAAGAAGCCAATCAACAACATTTAATCAAGGAACTTGATGCAGGGGGATCCATGACTTTGAGAGGTCATAACTTTTGACTCAGATTGTGTCTCCCCTTATATAAGAGGTTTCCCTTCCCTTAGGGAAGGATCTTTGGCCTAGGGCTTAGCCTTATTGCCTTGGGGAAGGGTTCTCCCCTTTAGGGGATACCCTAGAGCCGTCGTTGCCATCGCCCTCCATGATCCATTCACCTCCGGAGCAAGGAGATCCTCCAAGAAGACCACGCTACAAGGATAAGCTTTCACTTCCCTCTCCCTCTTTGTTCAGGGTTGTAGAAGCTTCATTTATTGTCTTCTTGTTGTTTCTACCTTTGCAATAGAGTAGATTCTCCATATCTAGGATGTAGAGAGTAGCTAGGATGTGATGATCCCGTGTTAGGAAGTGTTTAGCGTAACCTAGAGACGTATGACCGGGGCCCTTAGTGACAAAGGGTTACCTTTAACTAGACTCTCTAGGTTACCTACACTACTTAATGGCATTGGATGTCCAAGGGGGAAGCACTCCGGTGCACTTCTGTAGGGTTAACAACAGTACCTAGTTAGGATCTCTACGAGAGCATAAATATCGAGGTTAGGATGTGAACAATCCATAGGGTATCAACTAGCATTGTAGCAAAACTGAAATCCTAGATTCCATCCATCCGACCCTTCCCTAAAAATCAACTCTCTCTCTCTCTCTCTCGCTCCCTCTCTATCCTTCTCTCTCTCTTCTTCTCTCCTCATTCTAGCAAGCTCTTAACAAACCTGGATGTCTAAATAGCTTACCTTTGCATAATCGACTAGTGCTTAATCAACAGTCCCTGTGAATCACATTTTTTTTCTTGACGTTCCAGTGCACTTGTGGGTCCACATCATAACCCATAACGGCGAGTCTAGGCCCAAAAAATATTGTTTAAAGCCTTTTCGGAGGCTCTAATAATTTAGTCTTTTTTATTAAGATTATTTTTGTCTTTTTCATCGTTAGGGTTTTGAGACTATTTAAACATTTGTTTAGTTAATGTTAAAGCATTATCTTTGTTTTTAATCAATTTTATTCGGTTTCTCTACATTTGGCGATTTCGTGTCTTCCCTAAAATTTCTCAATTAGAACTAGCCTACAGAATAATTGTTATTCTATCAGGCATCAAAACTTTTGTTCATTGATTTTTTGGTTCAAAATTATTTTTTTTCCTGCTCACTCTCCCTTATTTCTCTTCCTCACTCTCGCTCTTTTTCAATTCCTCTATCTTTTCTCTCACCTCTTTCACCCTTCTAGAGCTGATGACAGTGCTCAGTAGGCAAGACTGCCTTTGAAGATATTGCTCTAGGACAGTACCAGTAATTGCAAGGAAGAGTGAGAAAAAGGAGATGAGAGATGGGAAAGAAAAAAATTGTGACGAACTTGAAAAATAATTGAACATTTTTAAAAAAATATGACTAAACGTCCTCATCAGATTTACACTAGTTTCCATCATTTCAATTACATAGATGTCCACAACAATTGTCTAACTAAATATATGTATTGAAAAACATCTCCTATT
This sequence comes from Boesenbergia rotunda, assembly GCA_024364735.1. Lineage (NCBI taxonomy): Eukaryota > Viridiplantae > Streptophyta > Magnoliopsida > Zingiberales > Zingiberaceae > Boesenbergia > Boesenbergia rotunda. The sequence continues at coordinate 61,426 of JAGFNQ010004888.1, read as the reverse complement.
AAAAATGTATTTACTCTATCAACTAATTTTGAAATTTTAGTATTTTCTAAATTTGGTATTCAATCACCAAATAAGCCTATAAAGGTAAAGCTACTAAGTAGTCTTCAATCCTACCATAATTCAAGGATAATACCTACCTATGGACCTTTGTTATATCAATCAAAAATAAAAAGCTTTGTTATAATCGGCTGTTTTGTTGAATTAGTGGACAAAAATTATTCAAAGGTATACAACTGAAAAATCACACTTAAGTTGTACCTTCTAACACAATAGCCAGTATATGCCTTGTAATATTGCATGAACAGTTTGATCTAATTGTATGAGGATTTTCAACTTGTTTCCTCCTTTAGAGAACAATGATGTCAGCATGTCTTGTATTAGAGCCATAGCAAATCAGCACACATGTTTTAGCCAAAAGGGATACCTTGGGGATTGCTATACATAATGTACAAAAAGTCAGCAAAGCAATTTTTTATTTATTCAACTCTGAACTGAAGCTTGCCTATAGTTCATTTAAATTGAAAATGTTAACAACGCCTATAAACATTCAAGAACCCATAATTAGAATGTGTTACATTACTTTTTGTCAGTCAACATTTTATCTTAACATGGAAGTCAATATAATATCCTTTTCCGTACTTAGCTTAGCTTATTGCTTTGTCCATCTATTGATCTATATGATGCTAAGAATTAGCACCGATGAAATGTAAAATGGTGTCACAATAACTGTAAATGCTTAAGATAAGAATGAAGAAGAAAATCTAACATACTGCGCAGGTACCAAAGGTGTTGTCTTCACTTTAGGCTCTACTACATGTCCTATGATAAAAATTCCACCTCCATTTACCGTATCTAAACAGTGACCAAATATCCTGCTAGATTTACCAGAAGCAGCAAGTTGTGAGATCATGGATGAATTTGACTGGCCAAAACCAAGAATTCCATCAAGTGATACCCTTGTACCCAAATCCCCAGATTGATGAGCACCACACCTGTACCATTTTGAATTATCAGAATATATTAAAAAACCATCACAATGGTCATGCACAAGAAAACGATGAAAAGTTAATTAGAATCTAAGAATTATAGCACAATTAGAAATAGTATGTCAAACGTATGGATCCACACTCATAATGGGTACTCAAACCCAATCCAAGTAATATAGATGATGACTAGAGAACTCTTAATGTTCCAAAAATTTATTTTCAATCTTAAATTCAAATTCTACAATCCAATCTGCATCTAGTTAGAAACCTCCTGCCATTGTCTTGGAATAAAATTTCTTCTTTTAATGTTTTTTTATATAATAGTAAAATAACTAAAGAAAACTAAAAATTAAGCATTATAAAATGAAACTCATTGAAGTTATTGTGGCATGAGGCATTGATCACTTTGAATGTGATTTGTTATTGGTAGAAGTGAGGGGAACAATGACAATAGAAGGGGATGTGTAGTAGGGGATAGCAGTGGAGAGGTCGGTGCCTTTGATAGTAGAAACCTAGATCTTATCACAAAGCTAGAGAAAAAGAGAGAGATAAAGGAAAGATCATATGAGGCGATTGGCCTCCAAATCCAAAGGCAATAATATTTTATTAATTTGCTTAATACAAAACAGACTCATAAGGTGATTAGTTTAAGGATGGAAGAGGATTTCCTGTCAACAATAACATAATTAATTCTAGAAAGAAAATGGAAATAATTCATTCTAGAGAAAATAAAGGGAATAGCTTATTTGCTAGAAAATAAAGGAAAAAGATTTCCAATTAATGGGTAGTATCATAATTAATCCCTTTTTTCGGAACAGTATCGAACAATAATGTCCATTTCCCGGCAATGGTTATGGCATCAAATCCAGGGCCTTTTGTGATGCTTTGCTTTGAAGGTAGAGCAGAATTTCATTGGTATATCTTGGCTTTATTTGAGTGTGGATTTTACTGTTATATAGTATAGTTGACCTTCCTAAGGAGGAATAGGAAAATCAACCTGTTCTTCTAAAAATAGCACCATATTGGTGTTGATCTTCATAAAGCAGCACCACCCTATGTGAGAAGAACATAATATTGTGGTATGTTAGTTCAAGAATAGGGTAAGAGAATAATGGTTTGTAACGTTTAGAGAGAGAAACTTTCCCTTCTCTCTAGGGAGAAGGCGATGGCAAACCATCTCGGAGTTCTTGTTAGCAAAAGTGCTCTTGTTCAACGGTTCTAATCAAGAGTGTGGATTCGTGGTTAGCTTTTTTTGTGCCACACCTTGGTGGTGCTCTCAAGAGGTCCTTCTCTAGATGAGATCTTCTCCCGTGGGGAAGGTATTTTACAAGCAAAGATTACTCGGTATTAATTCTTTGAAATTGTGGAAAACATCTAAGAAGGCTAAGCGGGGTTCTTGTGGCTAGTGAATCAGGGAGAATCAAGCTCTCCAACGCCGATGCCAACTCCTCCTGCCGGTGTTGGTTTGTGGAAGAGGGCTAACTTGGAGGGTAGGTGATGTGGAAGATACGTTGACGTGTCTCGTGTAACCCAATTAGTGATTTCACAGTGGATCCTTGTGGCTAGATTTTGCACAAGGAAATTCCTCATTGACAGTTTTTTATTTGGAAGGCTAGTAGGCTTGGGAGACAGATCTTGGTCATCTTTGGAAACAATTAATTCTCTCCTGAAAGGCTATCTGATCCAATTTTGATTCTCCTTCACTTGGATGGCAAGTTTCAGGATTTATTTGGTAACTCCAGCGGGATTTGGAAGCTTGCCGAATTGGTCACGACATTCCAAAGCTACCAACTTGCCAAACCTGATGCATGGCAAGGGGCAGCGGGCATCAGGGAGCCACCGAAGCGTGGCTCCTCCGTTGAGGATAGCAAGGATTTCTCTTCCTCAACCTACTACACAGGCCAATGGAGAATTGCAATGAGAGGTTAGATCACAACCTCAAGAGAAGACCCCATCAGAGGTGTTACAAACCGGTGCGACATCAATTGAATCTCTGGGAGAGGGTGGGCATTCGGCTATACCACAACCCAAGGGACAAAGAAAATGGGTTGATCTTTTCTCAAACCGATTATTTGCTCAGAAGAATGCCCTTCAGTACGTGTTGTCTAATAACAATGAGCGAGCAACACTAGAGGATGTAGATGTGGACACAATTTCAAGACTACGATTGGAGACTGTTTGATAGGGAGGTTCGTCGGACGTTTTCCGGATATCTCAAAAAAAAATCAGCATCACAAAAGTGTAGGTATTTTGAATTCTCAGTTTTGTCGTTACATTGTCGTACATATTTTTAGTTGTTTCAATATACGTTGTGTTAATACCTTTCTCTTTTAGAATTCTATGCATAATTTTCATAAGCTTCTTGGGCCCACTCTTTTTTGCAATAACATATGAAATAAAGAAGAAAAAAATTAAGGAAGGAGATATAAATCAATTTGGTTTCATGTATGAAATGTTAACTATAGAAGCTATATATATATTTTTTTTAAGACAAATGATCTAAAAGTATTGTGAAATCTAATAAGTTAGCCCTACCCTCCAAGTTATTATAAGTTCATATGTTTTTGCGAAATCTAATATTGTTTTTTCTTCTCTATTTCTTATTCTAAAATCATAACCCTCATGCATCCTATCATATTCCTCATTTCTTAATCCTACATAATTTTTGTACTACATTATCTAGGTCTTCCCTAAAATTGTCAATGTTGGTTCCCCAAAGCCCCAAATGAAAAAAAAGGTTAATTCATTATATGTTTGTTAATATTAAGTTGCCAATTAGGTTTGTTTAGTGAGTGTTAAACACAAGCAAATGTTCTATGAATAGATCCATCATCTAGGTCTTCCCAAAATTGTTTTCATCTAATCCTACTTCAGGTGTATATATGGTAATTACATTAATAGTTTTCTTTACCACCAATATCTTGAGAGTTATAATATTATCCCTTTCTTAACTACTCTTACTACTTCATCTCTTAATGAACTATCTACAACAATATCTATTCAATTTCTAGTTTTGCACTTTTTTGTCTTCCATAACTTAAAAACATGTGTTCACTATCATCTTTGTCTTCTCCCTACCCATTTTGTCTCTTGTAAACACAAAATATTACTTAGACATGGAATAAGGAAAAAAAGTGAAACCAACAAGGATTTTTTTTAAAATGCCTAGCTATGTTAATAATACAACTAACTTAACGATATAGAGAAAATACGAAGGATTAGCATATACTTTTTATAAACTTAGAAAAACTTATAATTAAGTTGCTAGACAATCAAAGGTGGATCTACGTTGGGGATGTACCAGCCCAGCCCAAAAAATCATGCATCATTAAATCACGTGCCAAAAAACCTAGCATTCATTACCCATACGTCAAGTGTGCATGAGATGATCTTGCATTAATTATTCTTGCATTATTATTTTTATTTTCGTTGCATATTGCAAAGTATCTTATGTAATTATTATTTATTTTTTAAAATTCAAAATATTTTCATTACTGAAAAAGATTTCTTTTTCTTTTTTGTAATTGTATTTTTTTTATTATATAAATAGAAATTTTTTATTTAAAACCCCTAATATATAAATAAATTAATCTTTTGAGATAATCATATATTATAGTCTCATTAATTTTCAATTACATTATACCATCAATCTCAAATAAATTTATCAAAAATAATTTTTTAATACACATGAAATATAGGAAAAATTATTAATTTATCTTAACTCAACTCAGAAGGGAATATAAAAAAATGAATAAGAAGGATTTAATTGGTCAAATTAATCATATGTATTAAAATAAATAGGTCTCAATATGAAAAATATGTTATACTCATTACAGTACCGTGTCAATGTCCAACAAAATGCGATTACCCATGTAATCAGAGACCGATCTAAGATAGGGTTATCTTGGACTCTAATCCAATCCCTAAAAAAAATTACATAGGTATTTTATAGCTTATATTTAACATTAAGGAGAATTAATTTGTTCCTTCAGTTTTTTGTTCATTTTATTTTGATAGCTCACCCCTTCCACACTCAAAGTCCAGTCCACCTTCGATCCATTCCATACTCAAAAGCCCGGTCCATTTCTAATTCTTGGATCCATCCTTGTAGACAATTACTATGGTGGATTTTAGAAAGAAAGAAATATATAGTGTGGGAAAACATGATGTTGTAATAAATCTATATCCCTAAAACTTAGACTAAAAATATTCAATAAATCATGGGATCATGATTCTGTAAATTATATGCTGTGTCGAGAATCTATTCCAAGGTGGGACTGTGATGGAATGAAAAGGACTTGAGCCGTTGTGAAGAGGAAAGCATGACAGAGATAGAAGAGCAAAAACAATTGAACTTGTTAATCTCAATCTCCTATTTACTACCCTTCTACAACTTGCACTATCAATAAAGTTCTTGGGCCCACATGACTCAAAGATAAGATTGTCGAAATCACCTATTGAAGTGCATAAATTGAGTAGCCAGAGCTTTATCTGTAGAGCGGAAAAAGGGTGTTGCTCAGAGAAGGAGAGGAGACTTGTTGCTTGTTGTAAATACGAATTAAATTTAAAGTGAATCCACACAACTCATTCCTAGGTCTTATTTAGGCTAATCCACATCCTTTGGTTGACTTGCATCTCTTAAGTTGCACTCATCTAGGTTTATCATGGATCATTGGAGATTGAAAACACTGTTTCATCTAGACACATTGTGTGAATTGGTTGTACCACTTGGGCCAAATCCATTAGCGTGTGTGACCCAACCTTTCCACATGGAAAATTAAGGGTGGCTTCCTACTTTGCAATAAATCAAATATGTGTCTCAAACATAAACCTAGATTGTACCTAAAGCGCATGTTTGTGCATTGCAATAGTGCATAGTATGCTCATGTGTGTTGCGTGTGAGCTAGAGTTTTTATGTGCATCACACAAAGACCTACCATTTGCAAAGCACATGGTGACCTAAGTTTATACCAAGACAAACTTGTACATAAAAAACTAATTTAAATGCCTCTATCTGTCTCCACATTCTAGATGTGAGACAAAATCTCAATGAAAATTCCAAAAAGCTTTAAAAGCTCTCTTTCTTATTCCTTCTCCATGTTTTGAAAACAATTTTTTTTTTTTGAAAAGAATTTAGATACATGTAATGATGTAAATATTAAATAAAAGAGATAGAAATTGTTGATAATAGTGTTCTCTCATTCACTTAAGTTAATTATTCCTTTCTTGGAAAGCAAGTAAGGGAACTAGTACTACAAGTTTAATTATAGATTGAGTTGTCAATCCTTGTAGATGAAGTATAAAATCAAATCAAAGGTATTAGGTTATTCATACTCAAGAATAAACTAACTTTTTGCATAGCAACCATTAGGTCAACATGTCCTTTCCTGTAAGTCAAATATTTATTAATTATGTAAAAATCATTATTTTATCTCTAGAAGCATCAAATATCAAATTGGAAGCTAACGTTATGCACTAACCCAAATGTGACACTTGCATTAGCTAGTTGAGTTTGGTGGTCACTTGATACTTGATTATATGCAATAGTGTCAGTGATAAAAAGACCCGCAGTTGTGCTCCCATCACCATAAACCACTTTATACTCGCATGGAAAATTCGAAAAACAACCAGGTATATCCCCATAAGTGGATAGGCAAAATTTATCCTGACAGGAAACCAAGCTCGAAGTTGTAGAAGCCTTTGGATCATATAACATCAAATCAAACTGCAACATAGATAGAGATAAACAAACGTAACATGCATTAAATATAAGTAAAATTTTCAAACCAGGCACTTAAAGTTATGAAATGCCCAATGGGTGCATAGTTTCGTAAATGTCTAACAAACACGCCTTCCTATAATGAAAACCCCAAAACACAAACCTTTAGCAGCCAGTTATCTCAATATACATTTGGTACCATCATCCAGTTGATTGAATTAACCCTTCGATTCACTGAATTAGTCCATCAATCGAATTGGTTAACATAGACCTTTGTAAGGTGAAATGGTCATTTTACATTTGATAGAGTTATACAAGTCAAAATCAAGTGTAACGACATAGATATGTGCCTGGGAGCTCTAGGATCACAACGATGATCTCAAACTTACATTTTGATCTATAAATGTCCATCAAGGTGAAACTTAATGAACCTATTATGATCTAAATGCGAGTGTGAAGGCATGGACGACTTCTTGGAAGCACAATGGTGGTCATACATTTGCATTTTAACCTGTGGATATACATTCAGGTGAAATGACAATTTCACTTTAATAGACCTATTACAAGTGTGAGGATATTGATGAGTTCCTAAGAGCACCATGAGTGCATGTAGCATGCTCATGGTGCTCTTAAGAGTTCATTTATACTTTCATGCTTGTTTTTAGACCATTATAAGTTCATCAAGGAAAAATAATTATTTCACCTCAATGGACGTCCAAAGTCAAATAAAAAAAAACAATTTGAGGCATTCATTTTGGTTCTACAACTCATCCACGTTCTTATTCATGCATTTTGATTGGAGTAGGTTCATCAAGGTGAAATCATCATTTTACTATATATATAGGTCTATGTTAGCTAATTCTAGTTGACTGGTGGGCTAATTCAATCAACCAGATAGTCAATTATGGGTTAATTCAGTCGAATTGGATGGTATTGGGCGTGTGTTGCAATGATCCACTTAATTCAATCGACTAATTCAATTGATTGGATGGTATGTGTTGAGATGGTCAGGTGAGAGGAAGCTATTTTTTAGTTTTCACTTTAGGGAGGTGCATTGGGCATTTACGAAAATAAGTGTGCCCATTAGGCATTTTGTAACTTTAGTCTGTGGTTTGGGAAATTTAGCATAAATATAAAATTGAACAGGAGCAAAAGGACGAAAAAGGAATCATACACCAAGATCGCTCTTCTTAGGGCACTCCACGCACGAGATGCAATTCACCCAAAGAAGGTCGCTCCCTGTGTCGACTTGCACGTGAAAGTTGGTGGGCGGAGTCCCAATCGCAATCTCCGCATAGTATAACCTACAAAATTCAACACAAAGGCGCGCGATTAAAAAAACAAGCAAAACGATCGAATAAGACAATGTTCGGGGACGAACCCAGCGTCAGTGGGGATGCCGGAGCCGCCGATAGGGATATCGATTGCGGCGAGGATCCTGCTGTGGCGGTGGATGTCGTGGGCGCGGAGCTCGGCGATGGCCTGCCTGCGGCCGAGAAACTTGTGGCGCACCTTAAGCAGCCCAGCGGCAGTAACCGACTGAGCCAACGCCAGCAGCAGCGCGAGGAGCAGAGCGAGAATCGGCGAGGAAGAGGAAGAAGGAGAGTATTGGGGATCCATCTCGGGAGGATTGTCAGTGCGAATAAAGTCGGTCGATCGATGTTCGTCAGGGCAGCGACATCGCCATCGGGGAGGGTTGAGAAGGAAAGGGAATGGAAATGGGAGGAGGAAGGAAGGAAGGGCGATAAAGCGCGATAAATGAATAGCAGGGGCTCGGCCTTGCTTTTCCTTTCCTTTCTTTCCTTGTTTTGGAGCGGGAAAGTGGGAGAAAAGGAGAGAACAAAGAGAAGGCAGAGGAAGGTGGAGAGGAGAAAACGGGGGACGACGAAATTTAATTATAAATGTTTGTATTAATAAATTTATGATCCCTTTTTGTGTTGATATATAAATTATATTGTCCGATTCATATATGAGTATTATTATTAATACATCTGGAATCTATTATCAATCAGCGTAGAATGTTTTGATTATCTCAATTCCACCTGACGGACTCTCCGTGATTTATTTTTCATTTCGACAATGGAGGCTCACCGTGGAAAGACCGTCGAGGTTACGAATTCATCTTTTATTGTCAATATATAAATTATAAAATAATAAAAGAACATATATATAATTTTTTAGCTATGAACGGCGTCTATGACAGTGTTGTTTCAATTTTTTTTTTATTTTTTAAGATAATGATTATATAAATTAGATTTTATCTTTAGAATTTAGGGATTGAATTATAATATTAAAAAAAAATTCAAATCAATATTTGAGGTGTGCACAGGATGTATGGCAAGGTTTTTAAGATAACATTTCGTCTTTTATATATATAATGGGAGAAATCTAGAATGTGTCACGTGGCTAGATGGGTCAAAAGCCCCGATGATGTGGTGGTCAAAATCCAAAGGGAGCCAAGCTGCTCCTCAATTCTATTTCGGTAATTTATCAAAGGGCGTACCTAAGAATTGAAAATTATCAATTCACGCACCATGGTTTCTATTTCACCAAAAGGCGCATGCCTTTAAGTGAACTTCCCCTTATACCCCTCCTTCTAACTACTGTCTTTCTCTTTCTCTCTCGGTAACAAATTTCGAGACGTCTGCACATGCTTTTCAGACTTTTATTTTAAAATAATATATTATGGAATCGGCGTTAAAAACGTAAGGTAAAAACTAAAAAAAAAATTCAGTTAAAACTTGATTAATATATAAATATTTTTTAATATTTCAGTCGATTGGTTAAAACTTATATTAATATATAAACATTTTTCAATAAAAACGTAAGATAAATGATTTTTTTAAATTTGATTAATATTAATTAATATATTTAATAATATTTAATAAATATATTAATATATAAAAAAATTTAAAAAAACGTAAACTGATTTCAAGCGTGGGCCTGAAATGTTTTGATTTCAGGCCCGGCGTGGACTCAAATTTTTTTTCTATTTTAAAAATATATTAATATATAAAAAAACCTATCAAAACACATAATTTCATATTAAAATGCAGGGTCTGAAGTCACGCTAGGAGGCCCTGAACACAGATGTGTTCAGGCCCTCCTTGGGCATAAAGGGACTGAACAAATCTTGGATAAATGTAAGTAAATTAAATAAAAATATCAATAGTTCTAGTTAGAGTTGAGCTAGGAGATAGTATTTTTGGTGTCCAAACTTCTAATAATTATAAATTATGTTGCAATAGGAGATTTTTAGGTCAATCAGTGGTTTTCACCAAAACCCACTGTTGGACCTAGGATATTTAGATTTCTCAAAATCCAATATCATATGGAGTTTTCAGAATCTATATATGGTAGGTCCATCAGTGGGTTTTGGTCAAAACCGACTGATATTTCTAAACTACTCCTATTGCATTAGTGATATCTAATATATAGATGTTTAGACACCTAAAACATCATCTCCTACCTCTAACCTCTCTATTTATATGGAGTTTTTAGAAATCCAGATATGGGAGGTTCATCAGTGGGTTTTGGTCAAAACCCACTGATATTTCTAAATTACTCCTATTGCATTGGTGATATTTAATATATAGATGTTTGGACACCTAAAACATCATCTCCTACCTCTACCCTCTCTATTCATATGGAGTTTTCAGAAATCCAGATATGGGAGGTCCATCAGTGAGTTTTGGTCAAAACTCACTGATATGTCTAAACTACTCCTATTTCATTGGTGATATCTAATATATAGATGTTTGGACATCTAAAACATTATCTCCTACCTCTAACCTCTCTATTCATATGGAGTTTTCAGAAATCTAGATATAGGAGGTCCATCAGTAGGTTTTGGTCAAAACCCACTGATATTTCTAAACTACTCCTATTGTATTGGTGATATTTAATATATAGATGTTTGGACACCTAAAACATCATCTCCTACCTCTACTCTCTCTATTCATATGGAGTTTTTAGAAATCCAGATATGGGAGGTCCATCAGTGAGTTTTGGTCAAAACCCACTGATATTTTTAAACTACTCCTATTTCATTGGTGATATCTAATATACAGAATTTTGGACACCTAAAACATCATCTCCTACCTCTAACCTCTCTATTCATATGGAGTTTTCAGAAATCCAGATATGGGAGGTCCATCAGTGGGTTTTGGTCAAAACCCACTGATATTTCTAAACTACTCCTATTGCATTGGTGATATCTAATATATAGATGTTTGGACACCTAAAACATCATCTCCTACCTCTAACCTCTCTATTCATATGGAGTTTTCAGAAATCTAGATATAGGAGGTCCATCAGTGGGTTTTGGTCAAAACTCACTGATATTTCTAAACTACTCCTATTGCATTGGTGATATTTAATATATAGATGTTTGGACACCTAAAACATTATCTCCTACCTCTACCCTCTCTATTCATATGAAGTTTTCAGAAATCCAGATATGGGAGGTCCATCAGTGGGTTTGGAGGATATTTCTAAACTACTCCTATTTCATTGGTGATATCTAATATACAGATGTTTTGACACCTAAAACATCATCTCCTACCTCTAACCTCTCTATTCATATGGAGTTTTCAGAAATTCAGATATGGGAGGTCCATCAGTGGGTTTTGGTCAAAACCCACTGATATTTCTAAACTACTCCTATTGCATTGGTGATATCTAATATATAGATGTTTGGACACCTAAAACATCATCTCCTACCTCTAACCTCTCTATTCATATGGAGTTTTTAGAAATCCAGATATGGGAGGTCCATCAGTGGGTTTTGGTCAAAACCCACTGATATTTCTAAACTACTCCTATTGCATTGGTGATATCTAATATATAGAAGTTTGGACACCAAAAATATCATCTCCTAGCTCAACTCTAACTAGAACTATTGATATTTTTATTTAATTTACTTATATTTATCCAAGATTTGTTCAGACCCTTCAGGCCCAAGGAGGGCCTGAACACATCTGTGTTCAGGGCCTCATAGCGTGACTTCAGACCCTGCATTTTAATATGAAATTATGTGTTTTGATAGGTTTTTTTATATATTAATATATTTTTAAAATAGAAAAAAAATTTGAGTCCACGCCGGGCCTGAAATCAAAAGATTTCAGGCCCAATGTGGGCCTGAAACAAAACATTTCAGGCCCACGCTGGGCCTGAAATCAGTTTACGTTTTTTTTAATTTTTTTATATATTAATATATTTATTAAATATTATTAAATATATTAATTAATATTAATCAAATTTAAAAAAATCATTTACCTTACGTTTTTACTGAAAAATGTTAATATATTAATCAAAGTTTTAACCAATCGGCTGAAATATTAAAAAATATTTATATATTAATCAAGTTTTAACTGAAATATTTTTTTAGTTTTTACCTTACGTTTTTAGCGCCGATTCCATAATATATTATTTTAAAATAAAAGTCTGAAAAAGCATGTGCAGGCGTCTCGAAATTTGTTACTGAGAAAGAGAAAGGCAGTAGTTAGAAGGAGGGGTATAAGGGGAAGTTCACTTAAAGGCATGCGCCTTTTGGTGAAATAGAAACCATAGTGCGCGAATTGGTAATTTCTAATTCTTAGGTACGCCCTTTGATAAATTGCTGATTCTATTTTGGTTTAGATTACCAACAGCCCCAAGTCACCTCTCGACTCGCATGGTAGCGCAGACTCCATGTCAGTCCCACCCTAAGTTGTCCGTCTTTAAATCACTTCTCGACTACAGGTCATCTTGTTGGAACTTGGATGGCTAGAGAGGGGGGTGAATATAGTCAGACACTAAAACGCTTGTTCTTTGCAAACTTCTGCGATCAGGGTTAGCAGCAGCGGAAACAAAAACACAAAAGCAGAAATGAAGAACAGCAAATAAAACACAGGGAAAGCAAACCGACGCTAACACCGCGATGTACAAGGTTCGGGGATAACATGCCCCTACTCCTTGGGGTGCCCGTGAGGTGGGTGATCCCTTGATCGTCGGCAGATCAAGCCCCGGTGACCCGGATAAAACATCGCCTCTTTCTTGGTGGAGAAACCTCTCCACAAGCGTCTCAATAGGATACAAGTTAAGCTCACGAGACTAAGGAGGAACCTCTCACAAGACAGTAGCAAGAAAGCTTAAGAGAGAAGCTACACAAGGAGCACAACCACAACAGCGAAACCCACAGCTACACTTGCTTGTTTTCCTGTTCGTTCTTGTCGCCTCCTCTGCTTCTCATCTTCCTCTTAAGCTCCTGCTTCATCGTCAGGCTCCATTAGCATCCCCTGAGCCAGCCTCAACCCACTGACCTCCCTGAGCACTCAGTTCACTGAAGACCTCCTCTCCAGCTGAGTCTCCGTCAGTCGCCAGCTGCTCCAATTGCCGTTGAAATCTGAGAAGGAGAAACAAACAAACCTGCTCCAAGGAAAGCCTCCCATTGACCCTCCTTGAGTATTTGAATCACCTGCTATCACCTGCACACTCCAACAGAGGCTTAGCAAATCGATATCAAATGAAATCAGCAAGTAGCAGAGAATCGGCAATGAAAACAGACGCTATCAGAGCTTCTGACAGCGTATTTGAATTAAAGTTCTGCTCCTGATCGGTCACCAGACCGATCCAGAAGTCTTCTGCACACTCCTGATTGGTCCCCAGACCAATCAGGCTCCAGCCTGATCGGTCACCATACCAATCAGGCTGCTTCCAGTGAGAAAACTTTAATCGTAGACATCAGATCCTAGGTCTTGGATCGGTCACCGGACCGTTCAAGAGCTGATCAGCGGGGGAACTCGACTCACTGTGTGCTCCCTGATCGGTCACCAGACCGATCAGGAGCTGTGCAGTGAGTGAAACGCATACTCCCTGATCAGTCACCAGACCGATCAGTCATCGCTGGATCGGTCACCAGACCAATCCACGAAGGAGCACCGTGCCAACTTCCCTGATCGGTCACCAGACCGATCCAGGCAAGCCCAAATGCACTCTAAGTCACGAAAACAAGCCTCCACCCCTTCTCTGACTCGTGCCATGCCCAGCTTCACTTACTGGGACTTCAACCTAGCTCTCCAAGCTAGGACCTGGCTTCACTCACCAGGGTTTCGGTCACCCGACTTCACTCACCAGGACCCGGCTTCACTCACCAGGATTTCAACCTAGCTTCACTCACTAGGATTTCAATCACCTGGCTTCACTCACCGGGATTTCCATCACCTGGCTTCACTCACCAGGACCCGGCTTCACTCACCGGGATTTCCATCACCTGGCTTCTCTCACCAGGACCCCGCTTCACTCACCGGGATTTCCTCCAACCTAGCCCTCCAGGCTAGAACCTGACCCTCTATGCCAGGACTTTTTCACCTAACCCTCCAAGTTGGGACTTTTCACCTAACCCTTCAAGTTAGGACTTTTCACCTAGCCCTCCAAGCTAGGACTTTTCACCCAACCCTTCCGAATTAGGACTTTTCAACACCTAGCCCTCCAAGCTAGGATTTTCCAATCACTCCGTACCTAATGCCCGATTAGGACTTAATCATAATCATAATCATCAACCTAAACTAAAATCGATATCAACACCAAAACAACAATCAGGGTCAGACTGCATCAACAATCTCTCCTTTTTTGTTGTTTGACAATTGATAAGTGTCATTTTATTGATTACTTTATATGCTTAAATCCGTGTTTGACCCATATTTTACTTGTGTAATTGTGGATTTACCCTAGGTTTTAGGATTTATACTGTTTTTGGACCTAATTGCAAATTTTGATATATTTGAGTTGTTTTGTCACTAAATTTTTGATCTACTTTTGTAGGCTTCAAATGATCAGGGACCTAGGTCATGTTGGGTCAAAGTTGAGTCAGAAGTGGACCAGATCAAAGGAATCAAGTGTTAACTAATTTGGACCGTCCGATGCAAAGACGGTTAGATCTATACCATCTGAGAACTTCTGATCAATCCGAGTTGAGATTAAGGTTAATCGAGCGATCAGATCAAGATCTGAAGGTTTCAGCCCAATCAGAGATCATCTGACCGTTGGATCACGATCAGAGGGATCTAGACCATCCATTCAAAGATCAAGGTGATCTGAACCATCCATTGGAGATTTGGCAGATCCGAGCTACCCCGAGGATGATCCTGACCTCTGATCAAGATCTGAAAAATTTGAGTCAAATCGGACGAAGATCAACCGTTGGATGAAGTGGAATTAATCTCAGCAGTTCACTGTTCAACTACTTAAACAGACTTCCTCTGTTTTCAGATCTGTCGCGTCTTCGCATTTCCAGCTGAGTTCTTCTCGTTCCAGTTCTTGATTTCTTCATTTCTTTTGCGATTTTCTTCAGTGAAGGCGTGGCCAACTCTATCACAACCTTGGAGCAGGATTTGGATCATTGGGAAGAAGCTTCAGTGGAGATTTTAGCTCGAGATTGTGCCGGATGCAGAGCTGCTTGAGGGTTTCTGCAGATCTGTGATTTGAGCTCTTGGATCTCAACTGCGTTCCATTTCCTTCCATCTGAACCATCTGTAGGGGTCCTAGGATGAGTTCAGATGATCTTCAAATCATCTTCGCAACCATTCACATTGGGATCTAGGAGTTTGGAGTGGATTTCCCAGCTGCGTGCAGTTTGCGAGCAGATCTGAATTGGAGCTAATTTTCTCATTGATTTGCGAGTTAAAGGGGTTCTTGGCTTGCCCTTGCGTGACGAACAAGGAGATCTTGAAACATGGGAAGGATCGAGGCTTAGTTTTATGGCATTTCTTGTTTTCTCATGCTGTAATTTCTATTCCTGCAACATTTCTGTTTCTACACTCGATTTAGCTGCTGTAATTTCCTTTTCTGATTTGTTTCTGTCTTCAATTAGGTTTTAATTTTGCACGTAGTTAGCTAGTGAGTTCGATCAGTGATCAATTGAATTTGAATTCAGTTTATTTCTTGTTTTTCTGTTTGCGTACCAAGTCTGCATATCAGCCCTGTTTTCTGCATTTCTTTTATTGTTTCTGAACTTTGTATCAGAGATTTCATCTCTTGATTTGTTTTCGCAATTGTTAGCTTACAATTCAGCATCTTAAGTAGTTAGGTTTATTGACAGTGAACAATCGTACTCAGTTGATCAGATTCAAACCTAGTTGTATTTCTGAATTGTTTTTGACTAATCTGTTTGCGTATCAGTTTTTGCTAGGATTCTGAATTTTGTATCCCATAAGTCTTAGATTTTCTTCTGCAGTTCCATGGTAGCTGGTTCCATTTGCATAGCACCTTCTTTCAATTTCTGTTTCAAGTTTCAGCTGCGTATCAGATTTCAGAATTCTGCAATTTGATTCTCATTTCTGCAATTTCAGTCATTTACTTCTGAATTTTGGTGTCAAGAAATCAGTAGCTCTTCTTAATTGTATCTGAACCTTAGATTAGTGATTCGAGTTCAGTTTATCTTTGTTTGTTTCTAGCATTCAGTTTGATTCTAGATTCATGCAATTCGAGTTACTGAGCTCTGCACTTAATTTCTGCAATAGTTGGTTTTTGAATTTTGTACTCAATCTGTTTGTTTCAAATTAGATTGTTTTACATCAGTAGTTTCACATTAGTTGTAGTGTTGCTCTTCTTGTATCAAGTAATAAATCAAATCTGCAATAAGTTTCAGTTCGATACATAGATTCCTCTTCCTGCGTATCAAGATTTCTGAAGTCTGCATGTTGTGTCTAGATCAATTTCTGCATTGAGTTTGTTGTGATTTTCTGCTTAGGAATTGTTGTTTCGTTGATGCATTAACCTCTTCATCAGTTAGTCATTGCATCGATCAGTGATTAGGTTTGAAATCTCTTTCTCTATTCTTGCATACTATTTCATTGATGGTTGCTTTCAAGGCTTAATTGATTACGTATATTTCTTGTACTTAGTGTCATATTGGCACATAAGCTTGTTTCCTTTGTATTTCAAGTTGTTTCATTGCTGCATTTTATATCAAGTTTGTTTCTTTAGTTTTTCATTGAATCCAAACCCAAATTTTATCTGAAACCCAAAACATTAACGACACATAGACTCGAGCACGAATCGAACAACCTGAACTAGCCCTTGGAAAAATACGACCTGTGGCCCCTTTTACTACATTTCTATTCTTTGCTAGCAAAAAGGGTTTTCAGCTTTATAAATATCTAAATTTGAGACCCACATTCGTGACACTCATTCTGGGTCCATCAACAATCCGATTTTAAGTTTAGGGATTCTCAATCAATTTTCTCAGATTCAGAATCATAGGAGAATCAGGATCCTCCCCCTACAATATAATCATCCTAAACTTAACCAACCACACTCTCCCCCTTTGTCGAACATCGAAAAGGGTCTAGAGGGGCTGTTAAGTTTAATCATACTCCCCCTCAACCAAGGGTCTCTCCCCAAACCCAAAATAATCAAAGGATAATTTTTGAATTGCATATGAGAGGTATATACCATAAATGTATCATGGCAACAACATATATGCATCATACGTCAATAAGTGTGAATTGCACATGAAACCATATACAGAATTATATCATGGTCAAACATGTATATGTTTCATGTGACAAGTAGGGAATGCATCTGTATCCGATACATAATCCTGAGTGGTCTCCTTGACCAATCAGGTTCGTTGATTACTTGATACAGAAATATTTCTTATTAGTCTGGGGAGCGATCAAATTTCAGAAAAATTCCTGAAACTCTGATACATTCCTGATCAGACTGCATTAATAATTTACATTCCACAATAGGGGTGTAGACTCTATTAATATTCGACATTTCTGAAACATTTCTGAAACACGACATCAAGAACAAGAGTCATTGCTCAACAAACCCTTTCTTATGAATTTGAACATTCCAACATAGGTTTGTATCAAATCACTATTAAGTAACAGGGTTGTACCACTTGAACAAATGTGTTTCAATTGTAATCTGTTTGTATCAGATTTGTTAGGAGTATGATCATTAAACTGATACAATTCGATGAGAAGAGATTGACTTGAGGAGGTTTTGGATCAATCTGGAACGATCTGGGAGTTCCTTGATCAGAGTTGGTCTGATCGGTCACCAGACCAATCAGAAGCACCCCTGATCGGTCGGTGGACCGATCAGGGATGATACAGAATGGTTTCTAAAATTGATCACTTTTATAAACAAGTTCGTTTCAACTCTTAATCACTCTAATCCCTAATACAATCAGATTTACTCCCTAAATGAGTTCCATTAACCATAAATCATTTAATCAAAACAAGCAATCTGATTTGGGTCTCTTAACTAAGCTTCATTTCATATCAAGGATTAAGAATTTCCATGGATTAATATACCATCACTAGGTTGACTAATCAATTATGTTCTGAGCATGTTCTTGGCATAATCTTGAGTTTTCAAAAATAGATTTATGTCAAAGCATGATAAGTATGCTCTAAGCATGAACTTGAATGTCAAAACATGTTTGTATCAAAATTCCAAGGCAGGTATGCATTCCATCACTTGAACAGGAAGTTTATAATCATGGATAGCATGGATGCATATTGCTATTTATCAACATCAATACATGAATGAAATCTATGTGTGCCAAGACATGATCGGAATGTTTTTAGCATGATCATTTTTATTCCAAACAAATTTGATAATTCAATCTACACCTAAGTATTGATATCTCGATAATCCAAATAATATTGGGCATATGAAAAACGTCAAGTTTGATGAGAAAACAGCTAAGTCATAGAAGTTAAGTATTGAGTCTTGAATCATCACAAACTATGAGTTCATACTTGTTTCCTAACATGTCTTCATGTTGTGTAACACATATAGTAAACTCATGGCATACTAGAACAGGTTCAAAAACACCTTAAGCTTGAGTTATGGCATATCATTAATCATCATTTGCAGTAAACATAAAATGCTATAAGAAAATCAATTATCCTAAGCAATTCATGGCAAGAGCAAGTTGTGGGTTAGTCTAAGACATTCATGTGAATTTGAGGAAATGGTAAGCATATTCCTAACTAGGAATGTCTATATGTTTGGAGCACCAAATATCAACCACCCATGTTGATAGATGCTCCCCCTCAAACTAAGCTATACAATTCGAAAGATAGAGGTTTTAGGTACCCAAATTTTGGGACTTAATGAATCTATAATGAATGACTTTGGCACTCATGCCTTAGTCATTTTCTTTCTAGCCTTTTGAACCCTAGAGGAATTTGGTGACCTAAATTGAGTTCTTGACATTAAAGATATGACACTAGGTTCTTTAGGTTGGTAACCCAAACCAACCTTGTTGTACATCGCCCTTTGTGAGTTGAGTATCATATCTAATGTTTTAGAGCTTGTTGAAAACTTCTCAAGAACATTCTTGAGGTTTTCAACTTCGCTCTTCAAGTTCTTATTTTCATCCTTAAGGGATTCATCATGCAAAGCATTAATATCCTCAACCTTAGAGGATCTCAATTCTTTTACTTTCAACCTTAATGTTTTGACTTTGGCCTTAGATTTCTTAAGTATTTTTGTCAAGTACGCTATTGCTCTATAGCATTTGTCTAACTCGGGAGAGATTACCTCTTCATCATGAAGGCGCGGTTGAGGAGCTTCTTGATTCGTTGTCACTCTCCTCTTCATTTGAATCCTCTATGGCCATGAGGGCACGGTGATGAGTGTACTTCTCCTCCTTCTCTTCTTCGGATGAACTAGAGGACGGTTCATCCCATGTGGCCCTCAAGGCCTTCTTTTTCTTCTTTGATTTACCCTTCTTCTTCTTTAACTTTGGACATTCATCCTTGTAATGTCCTTTCTTGCTACACTCATAACAAGTAACATTAGACTTATCAATTGTAATTCCACTCGAGTTACCTTTACCCTTGAAGCGCCGGCTCTTCCTCATCATTCTTCTCACAAAATTGGCCATCTCAGAGAAAGAAGACCCGCTACCATCCTCCTCGGAATCGGACTCAGACTCGGATGAGGATGAAGATGAAGAGACTTCCTTCTCCTTCTTCTTCTTCTTGTTGTCACCTGCCACTAAGGCAATACCTTTCTCTTTTGAACTTTTGTTAGAGATCTCATGTAGTTTCATTTCACAAAATAGATCTTCTAACTTAACACAAGATAAATCCTTGGACACCTTGTAAGCATCCACCATAGATGACCACAAGGCGTTCCTAGGAAAAGCTTTGACAACATACCTTACTAAGTCTCGGTTTTCTACCTTTTCATCAATGGAGTGGAGACCATTCAATACTTCTTTGAATCGACAATGAAGCGTACTTACAGTTTCATTTTCTCCCATTGTCAAGTTCTGGAGTTGGTTGTGAAGGAGATCCTTCTTGGCTGTCCGGGTGTCTTGAGTTCCTTCATGGAGCTCAAGAAGTTTGTTCCATAGGTCTTTGGCAGAGGTGAAGGGGCCAACCTTGATTAACTGGTCCTTGGACATTCCGCACTGTAGGGTAACCATAGCTTTGGCATTTGCTTCACCCTTTCTAATTTGCTCAGCCGACCAACTTGAGAAATCGAGGTCTCTTCCTTCGGCATCCCTTGGAGGGATAAAACCTTCTTTGACCGAGAACCACATGCACATGTTGGTCTTCAAATAAAACTCCATTCTTGACTTCCAATATGGAAAATCAGTGCCGTCGAGGAATGGAGGTCGGTTTATGCTCAATCCTTCTCTTCCAGCCATCTTGCTGTAAGCTCTCGGATATTAAGCTGTGAACAGAGCCCCACGCTCTGATACCACTTGTTAGAACTTGGATGGCTAGAGAAGGGGGGGTGATATAGCCAGACACTAAAACGCTTGTTCGTTGCAAACTTCTGCGATCAGGGTTAGCAGCAGCGGAAACAAAAACACAGAAGCAGAAATGAAGAACATCAAATAAAACACAGGGAAAGCAAACCGATGCTAACACCGCGATGTACAAGGTTCGGGGATAACTTGCCCCTACTCCTTGGCGTGCCCGTGAGGTGGGCGATCTCTTGATCGTCGGCAGATCAAGCCCCGGTGACCCAGATAAAACAGCTCCTCCTTCTCGGTGGAGAAACCTCTCCACAAGCGTCTCAATAGGATACAAGTTAAGCTCACGAAACTAAGGAGGAACCTCTCACAAGACAGTAGCAAGAAAGCTCAAGAGAGAAGCTACACAAGGAGCACAACCACAACAGCGAAACCCACAGCCACACTTGTTTGTTTTCCTGTTCGTTCTTGTCGCCTCCTCTGCTTCTCATCTTCCTCTTAAGCTCCTGCTTCATCGCCAGGCTCCATCAGCATCCCCTGAGCCAGCCTGAACCCACTGACCTCCCTGAGCACTCAGTCCACTGAAGACCTCCTCTCTAGCTGAGTCTCCGTCAGTCGCCAGCTGCTCTAGTTGCCGTTGAAACCTGAGAAGGAGAAACAAATAAACCTGCTCCGAGGAAAGCCTCCCATTGACCCTCCTTGAGTGTTTGAATCACCTGCTATCACCTGCACACTCCAACAGAGGCTTAGCAAATCGATATCAAATGAAATCAGCAAGTAGCAGAGAATCGGCAATGAAAACAGACGCGATCAGAGCTTCTGACAACGTATTTGAATTAAAGTTCTGCTCCTGATCGGTCACCAGACCGATCAGGAAGGACCCTGATCGGTCACCAGACCGATCCAGAAGTCTTCTGCACACTCCTGATTGGTCCCCAGACCAATCAGGCTCCAGCCTGATCGGTCACCAGACCAATCAGGTTGCTTCCAGTGAGAAAACTTTAATCGTAGACATCAGATCGTAGGTCTTGGATCGGTCACCGGACCGTTCAGGAGCTGATCAGCGGGGGAACTCAACTCACTGTGTGCTCCCTGATCGGTCACCAGACCGATCAGGAGCTGTGTAGTGAGTGAAACGCATACTCCCTGATCGATCACCAGACCGATCAGTAATCGCTGGATCGGTCACCAGACCGATCCACGAAGGAGCACCGTGCCAACTTCCCTGATCGGTCACCAGACTTATCCAGGAAAGCCCAAATGCACTCTAAGTCATGAAAACAAGCCTCCAGCCCTTCTCTGACTCGTGTCATGCCCAGCTTCACTCACTGGGACTTCAACCTAGCTCTCCAAGCTAGGACCTGGCTTCACTCACCAGGGTTTCGGTCACCCTGCTTCACTCACCGGGACCTGGCTTCACTCACCAGGATTTCAACCTAGCTTCACTCACTAGGATTTCAATCACCTGGCTTCACTCACCAGGACCTGGCTTTACTCACCAGGATTTCCATCACCTAGCTTCACTCACCAGGACCCGGCTTCACTCACCGAGATTTCCATCACCTGGCTTCACTCACCAGGACCCGGCTGTTGATGCAGTCTGCCCCGGTTGTTGTTTTGGTGTTTGACAATGATTTAAGTTTGGTTGAGCGAATTTGGGTTAAAGTCCTGGTCGGGGACTGGGCATGAAACCCTGGTGAGTGAAGCCAGGTCCTAGCTTATGAAGCTAGGTTGAAATCCCGGTGAGTGAAGCCGGGTCCTGGTAAGTGAAGCCAGGTGATTGGAAATCCCGATGAGTGAAGTCGGGTCCTGGTGAGTGAAGTCAGGTGTTGGAAATCCCGGTGAGTGAAGCCGGGTCCTGGTGAGTGAAGCCAGGTGTTGGAAATCCCGGTGAGTGAAGCTGGGTCATGGTGAGTGAAGCCAGGTGTGGAAAAGTCCTAACTCGGAAGGTTGGGTGAAAATTCCTAGCTTGGAGGGCTAGGTGAAAAGTCCTAACTTGGAGGGTTAGGTGAAAAGTCCCAACTGGAGAGTTAGGTGAAAAGTCCTGGCTTGGAGGGTCAGGTGCCTAGCTTGGAGGGCTAGGTTGGATGAGGGTCTAACTCGGAGGGGTTGGGTGAAAAGTCCTAGCTTGGAGGGCTAGGTGAAAAGTCCTAGCTTGGAGGGCTAGGTGAAAAGTCCTAACTTGGAGGGTTAGGTGCAAATTCCCAACTTGGAGAGTTAGATTGAAAAATCCTTAGCTTGGAAGGCTAGGTCTGCGTCCCTGGATCGGTCTGGTGACCGATCAGGGAGTTGACACGCTGCTCCTTCGTGGATCGGTCTGGTGACCGATCCAGCGATGTCTGATTGGTCTGGTGACCGATCAGGGAGTGTGTGTTTCACTCACTGCACAGCTCCTGATCGGTCTGGTGACCGATCAGGGAGCGAACAGTGAGTTGAGTTCCCTTGCTAATCAGGTCCAGAACGGTCCGGTGACCGATCAGAGACTTAGGATTTGATTAAAGAATCACTGTTCACTCAAGCCTGATTGGTCTGGTGACCGATCAGGCTGGAGCCTGATTGGTCTGGGGACCAATCAGGAGTGTGCAGTAACTGCTGGATCGGTCTGGTGACCGATCAGGCTCCTCCCTGATCGGTCTGGGGACCGATCAGGAGCAGAACTTTAATTCAAATATGCTGTCAGAAGTCTATTTTCACTGCCGATTCTCTGATACACTGCTGATATGTTTTGATATGCATTACTAAGCCTCTGTTGGAGTGTGCAGGTGATAGCAGGTGATTCAAACACTCAAGGAGGGTCAATGGGAGGCTTTCCGTTGAGCAGGTTTGGCTGTTTCTCATTCTCAGGTTTCAACGGGCAACTGACGCAGCTGGCGACTGACGGAGGCTCAGCTGGAGAGGAGGTCTTCAGTGGACTGAGTGCTAAGGGAGGTCAGTGGGTTCAGGCTGGCTCAGTGGATGCTGATGAAGCTTGTGATGGTGAGCAGAGCTTAAGTGACGAAGCTGAAGCAGAGGAGCCTAGGCGAACAAGACAGAAACTTGGGAAGTTAGGCTGGGCTGTGTTCGTGCTCTCTGTTGCTTTATGCTTGAGCGATCTTGTTACATCTTTGTGAGCTTGTCTTCTCGAGTGTCTCTGTGCTTAACTTATATCTTCTTGAGATCACTTGTGGAGAGGTTTCTCCACCGAGAAGGAGGCTGCTACTATCTGGAGTTCACCGAGGCTTGATCTGCCGACGATCAAGGGATCGCCCACCTCACGGGCATGCCAAGGAGTAGGAGCAAGTTATCCCCGAACCTTGTATATCGCTGTGTTAGCGTTGGTTTGATTTCTTTCTCTGTTTTATTCTTCCTGTTGCATTTTGTTTCCGCTGCTACTAATCTGATCACAGGAAGAAAGTTTTAAAAGAGGGGGTGATTTGAGTGTCTGGCTATATTCACCCCCCTCTATAGCCATCTCGTTTCCAACATCGGCTTCACTCACCAGGATTTCCATCACCTGGCTTCACTCACTAGGACCCGGCTTCACTCACCGGGATTTCCATCACCTGTCTTCACTCACCAGGACCCGGCTTCACTCACCGAGATTCCCTCCAACCTAGCCCTCCAGGCTAGGACCTGACCCTCCAAGCTAGGACTTTTTCACCTAACCCTCCAAGTTAGGACTTTTCACCTAACCCTCTAAGTTAGGACTTTTCACCTAGCCCTCCAAGCTAGGACTTTTCACCCAACCCTTCCGAATTAGGACTTTTCAACACCTAGCCCTCCAAGCTAGGATTTTCCAATCACTCCGTGACTAATCCCCGATTAGGACTTAATCATAATCATAATCATAATTATCAACCTAAACTAAAATCGATGTCAACACCAAAACAACAATCAGGGTCAGACTGTATCAACACATATATCTACCAGGTAGCCCCCAATCGGGAACGATAGGGGTTGGCTAGCTCAAGATATGGACAACATGACCATTTTTCCACAAGAAAGGGAAAGAGACCATGTCATCGACTATTTCAAGTGGAGAATAATTGCTCATGTGGATCTTGAGATTTTGGATTATTTCAGGAA
Source organism: Boesenbergia rotunda (assembly GCA_024364735.1). NCBI lineage: Eukaryota > Viridiplantae > Streptophyta > Magnoliopsida > Zingiberales > Zingiberaceae > Boesenbergia > Boesenbergia rotunda. The sequence continues at coordinate 36,945 of JAGFNQ010004888.1, read as the reverse complement.
GTGAATAATCGCTCGCGCGGATCTCACGACTGCAAATTATTTCAAGAACGAGATAACAAGCACATGAATCTGGGGACACATGAAGGAGGAAAGAATCAATCGCCACCTTATAAAAGGTAGTCAGCCCCCTTTGACATTTTCAAGGCACGCAGATATGCACCTAAAACCCTAAACATCTCCTCTTCATTCTTTTTCCTCTACCTTTGTTGAAAACTAACTTGAGCGTCAGAGTGGTTGGTCGAGAACCTCTGACCGTCATTCTAACCCTCTTTCTCTCATCTTTTCCTATCCAAACTTCCACATATCTCCTCATCCATCCTTGTTGTTGCTAGACGATTGGCAACCAAGTTAGCATGGATGCTAACTCACTGGTGGTTCATTCATCGATGTTCTTTGGCAGGATCAGACTATGTACGGGATCCCTGTTGATCATCTAATATAGTTTTTGAACTGTAATGACCGGCCTGATTGTCCTCTCCTGGTTTTGTGGACTTTTTCAGGAGTCACTTTCTGAGTGGGTTAGACTTCCCTATTCCACCATTTTTCATCGAAATGCCCAGCATTTTCACATTCTCTTATTACAACTAGGTCCAAAGTCATTCCAAATTATAATCGAACCAGTTAACTTATTCTGACTGCATCGAATTTCTCTTTCTCCTCACATTTTCCATTTCTTATTTTACCCCAAGAAAATGGAAGATTAGATTTACTTCTTTTCATCTAGGGTTGGACTCAACCTCATAAAAAGTCTCCCGTAGTCACACAAGGGGTGAAAACTCTAATTTTTTTCGTCAAACTCCTGAGTTCAATGTCCTGGCCGACTAGGTGGCAACACGAGTTGCCCATGCCTCTTACTCTGAAAGATTACCACTTGGTGCAGGACAATTTCAGTGCATCATAGAAGCTACAGGACTTGAAATTCAATAGCAACCTTCTACTTGAGAAGGGGTTGCTTCACACTATCTTGACTCCCCTCAAAGCTTCATGTGGTAAGATTTTTCATCGTCATAAGTTTAGATGTCTGACGGAAGGTGTATCCGTTCTTACAATGCCACCATGTTGAAGGTGTCTATGAACAAGGCGGTGAAGCTATCTAAGGCAAAGTTCAAGGCACGCGACATAGCGATTGTCGATCTCACCAAGGATGAGGCGGTGCCCAAGGAGAGGGCATCCTTGACACGACTGGTCTTTAGCTAAAGTTGTTGGTGCAATTGACCCAAGTTTGATCAGATAGATCATGAGTTTTGATGTGTGTGTCAATAAGTTTAAGTTAGGATTTCATATTAGTTTGATATGTGATTAAGTCATGCAGGACTTGATGGAACACACATGGGAGATCTCATCCTGAGTGCTCGGGTCCTTGAGTCGATGAAGGATGGTACATCCAAGGGATCACCAGACAAGGAGTAACGGAGTAGAGTCAAAGGAAGCGGACTTCAAAGTATACGCGAAGGATGACATAGAGATGAGTCGTGGGCTCATATGCATTCGAGGGACGAGAGCCAAAGGAAGAGGACTTCAAAGGGCGACTCCGGAGAGGATGATTGTGAGTGTGTAAAAGGAGCAATCAACTGGTAGGGACACCAATTGACTGATCTTTCTGTTGGGTCGAACAAAATGTAGCAGTCAACTGGTCTGTTCGAATATTAGTCATTGGCTAAGCACCAGTCGACTGGTGTCGGAGCCAGTCGACTGGTGTCGATGCTAAGCTATTTTGTTAGCAGTTCTCTCCTTTATTTAAAGAGGAGCTTGAGACTTGAAAATGGTTAGCTATTCTATTGTGAAAGATCCTTGCTCAAGTGCTCAAACTTCCAAGTCCACTCTCTTCCTCCTAACTCTAGCTTTCATCTTGTAAAGAGGAAGATAAATTTGTGAGAGATTGTTCTCCATCGAGAAGGAGAAGCATTAGCCGGAGATTGCCAGGGATTGATTCACCAAAGGATCAAGGGGTTGTCCACCTCAAGGACATGCCGTGGAGTAGGAGCAAGTAATCTCCGAACCATGTAAAGGTTTTGTGTTAGCATTGATTTCATTGTTTCTTTCATTTCTGCTACACATACTAACTTTGTAGGAATAAATACGAATTGGGGGAATCGAGCTATTCACCCCCTCTAGTCGGCATCTGATCCTCTACAGAAGCTACCCCTCTAATGGCAGATAGAGAACTGACCCCACAAAGAGAGTCAGGAATGTTGTCAACTCGTCGGCTAGAGGTGGTGGAACCAACTCTATCCAAGAAATCGGGCACACCCCTCAAGCTAACCAAGAAGAGACAATGCTCTATAGGGGCATCCAGTGGTCGTTCGGGCTCTTCTGCACCAATGCAAGTTCCTACCAGCTCCCCGAGCCTACGAGCACCCATACAAGTTCAACTTTTAAGTGCACTGGCCAAGTCAAGGAATCGTTAGACCGTGGTTAACTCTTCTCGACCACATGGTCCACCCACTCTTCATGGTGTTATTGCCCCCACATCCCCCACGAAGTCAAGGAACTCACACATCAGGGTTGGCCCATCACGTCCTCATGGGGCCTAGGTTTCGCAGATCTTTAGGTGGATCTTCCAGGCAAAGATGATGACCTAATTGCCATATATAGCTCTCAGGAACAAGTTCAAGGAGAGCACAAGTTGAATCTCACCCTATATGGTCCAGTGGCTATTGGGTGGAGAAACACCGAAAAAGCAACCAAGGGTATACCTAGCAGAGGAGCTTCTACTATATGGGGCCAAGCATATGTTCCAGCTAATGGTGTTCAACCAATGGTACCCTGAGATTTGGTAGGGTCATTGAGAGATGAGAGCTCAGATAACCGAGCTAGAGATTTAACTGGCCCAAGCTCCCTTCGAGCAAGTCCTGGCATGCCCAAGAAGAGTTGATTACAATGCAAGAGGAGATTGACCGTCTGAAGAAGCGGATATCTAATTCTGCTTCCTCTCAGGTGGAGATCAACCGACTGAGGAGAGGACTATCAAAGTAAACAACGAAGAAGATCTAGGCAAGGTACATCTTGTAAACACCTCGTGTTAGTTTTAATGTGGTCAAATGAGTCAAGTTAGGTCGTGTTGGTATTTGATCCTTATATCAAAGTATACAAGAGCTTAGGAGTATAAGAAGTTAAGTGAAGACGTAGTGAGTGAGAAGGACGGCACGGGAAAGGAGCTGACAGGTTCAGTGCATTCGAGAGACAAAAAGCTACTAAAGAGTACACTAGTGGATAAGAAGGACATGTGCGATGTCCGAGAGATGAGAAACCGGGAAGGAAGCCCTTTCATAGAGAAGGTCAGAGTTAGGGTCGGGTGAGCTTAACTCTGGATGACCAAAACATCACCCAAGCGTGTGGGAGCGTAAAAGATCAACTTGAAGGTTGATCTTGAAGACCCAGGGTGCATCACTTGTGTTTGAGGGGTGCCTTGGGTGCGAAGATTGAAACTGCTCAAAAACACAACTGAGGCAAAAACACAACTAAGGCCCCTCAGTTTTCATTGAGGGCACCCTAGTTTGGAACTAAGGCTCTTTCAGTTGGATTTGAGACACCCTCAATGAACAGTAGCCGTTAGGTAACCATTGCCGTGCGAATAAACCTTTATCCACTCAGGGTGCCATAGGTCACAACCGAGGTGCCCTAAATATCACGTCAACAAACGGTCACTTTGACTGTTGAGTTATAAATAGTCTCCTAGAGCTAGAATTTAATCACAATAATTGCAATTCAATTTCCTAACTCATTTGTGATCTTTTCAGCATATGCAAGAGACTTCTCCACCTTCAACCAAGGAGATTTAGTTGCGCTTTTTATTGCCTTGGATTAGCAACCTTTCCGGTTGCAACCAAATAATTTTGGTGTCCCTTACTATTTTTTTGTTGTTTATGTTTAAATTAATTGCTTAATTTAATTATTTGTCCTCACTAAGCAAAAGCAAGAGAAGGTTCTAATTCTATTGTAGGGCTATTCACTCACTTTAGCCACCCTACCTGGATCTACAATTAGTATTAGAGCTCAACTACTTCAGGAGGATTAACCGCTACCTAAACCAACAAAATGATGACTGGAACTAGCATTCACCCACCAAAGTTCGAGGGGGAGTTCATGGCATGGAAGTGTAAAATGGAAGTATACTTTAAACCTAATTTTGAAGTTTTACTAAATAAAATATGATTTTGAAGTATCCAACTATGAGAATGACAAGGAAAAAGAAGAGCATCTCTGAAGTAAGAAACAACAATCAAACTCTGTCGCCAACACCAAAGTAAAATTCTATTTGCTAAGCATACTCCTGGCTTAGGAAGTCAATAGGATCAGCTTTAGCAAAAGAACTTTAGGAGAAGTTTTTAGGGCTGCATGAAGGAACCTCAAAGGCTAAACTGGCAAGACGGGATCTACTCCGAAATCAGGTGATGAATCTCTAAATGAATGAAGAAGAAACGATGGATAAACTACACATGAAGATCAAGAAGTTGATTACCAAACTCATGAATCTCGGAGAAACAGTAACAAACCAAGATTTGTTAAGGTATGCTTTAAATCCATTTCCGAGAACTCCAAAGTGGATGTTCATAGTAGATTCTCACTATATCTCTAAAGACCTCAAGGTGAGTATTTTAAAATTTTTATTTTTAACTTTTGAACTTCATGAGTCTCGCTGTACAAGAAGAAAAGAAAAAACAGACACCTATTGGTATAAGGTGCATCATAGTTGAACCTATGTTTTGATGTTAATAAAGGTTCACAGTTAAGTCTTATTATGATCTGATGTATTGATCAAGTGTGCATGAAGATTACCTTAGTGAAGTGATAATTACCATTTTGTTAGTTAATTTAGGCTCTAGAATCTATGTTTTGATCCATTTTTACATGCTTAATCTTGGATTTATACTAGGTTCCATAGATTAAGTTTATTTTGGCTTTTATTGCAAATTTTTGCATATTTGAGATGTTTTGATATCAAATTCGAATTTGGTTTTGTAGACTTTGAAGGATCATGGACCTAGGTCAAGTTGGATCAAGTTTGAGTCAGAATTCGACTCGGATCAAGGCAATCAAGCACTGAATTAATATGGGTCATCCAATCAAGGAACAAGTAGATCTGAGCCATCTGTGAGCTTCTGGTCAATCCGAGTTCAGGATAGGGCTAATCATGACCCCAGATCAAGATCTGAAAGTTACAACCAAATCAGAGCCCATCTGACCGTCGGATTAAGCTTAAAGGAGTTTCAACCATCCAAGCAAGAGAAGGGAAGATCTAAGCCATCCGCCGCAGATCTGATTGATCCGAGCTAAGGGCAAGTAGATCAGAGCCATTGATCAAGATCGAAAGGTTTGGTTCAGATCGGAGAAGATCCGATCGTCGGATGAGGCCGGAACAATCACAGTCGTTCAAATTCAAAAGAGAAAATTTAAATCAAACTTCTTCTCCGCCAAGCTCTGGTCGCCAGATCGCGTTTCCAGTTTTCTTGTTCATCTTTGTTCTTCATCTCCGATCGCATGCGCCCACCCAGACTGAGTTCTTCTTCATATTTCAAATCGTTGAGGTCAATTTTCGCGAGAAGTTGCAGTCAATTCATCTCTGGAAGCTCAGGCGAGGGTGTCACCGAGAGCTCACTTCATCCGATCAATCTTTGCTTGATTCCCATTCTTCATCAATCAGAGCAAGTCAGAGGGGTTCTCTGAGTTGATTTGAGGGTCCCTGAGCTACCATTCGCCATTCCAATCATCAAGGAAGAAGAAATCAGAGGAAGTTTTAGATCGCACACATAAGCTAAGCAAATTGATCGTAGAAATTGATTCTTGTTTAATTCTCGAGCGATAGGGTTCTGAGCTCGATTCTTGTGTGACGACAAGGAGCAAATCCTGGTGAAGAACTTGAACTGGTGTCAATTACTTGTAGATTTAAGTTTTTGAACATTATTCTTAGCATTCCAGTTTGTTTTGTATCGTATCAGATTGCATTTCAGCTATTGATCGGTCTGTTCGACCGATCCAGGCAGCACCTGATCAGTCACCAGTCCGATCAGGCTTGTTTCTGATCAGTCAGCCGACCGATCAGGTAACCACAGCTACAATTCGGCCCTGTTTTAAGCATTCAATTTGTATTACGTGAATTCCATTTAATTTCTGCAACTTAGCTACAGAGTTATTGTTTGCTTATCCTTGAAGCTAGTTTAGTTCTTCAATTCCCTAGTTTCATATCGAATTGCTTATCTTTGTTAAGTTAGGCTTTTACAAGTTACTAGTTTAATTCCTGCTTTGGCCAATTTCATTTCAAACTATACTCTTATTCTTATTTGCAAAACAAAATCCCCATTCCAATTTGAAAACCCAAAACATTTGACGACAAACAAATCCAAGCTTGAATCAAACATTCTAAACTAGTCCTTGGAAAAATACAACCTGAGGCCCCTATTCTATATTTAATTTTGTTAGCCAAGGGTTTTCAGTTTATAAATATCTAAATTTGAGGCTCATTGTAACACTAGTATTGGGCTACCATCATGAAGCCCTAGTAGGGCTGGAGGGCCCGATACTTGGCAGAAAGTCTTGACAGATCGTGAAAACCAGACAGAAAGTCCAAATGGGTGGACATATGGCAAGAAGTCTCGGTAGGTCTAGAGGAATATTGAGCAAGTGGAAGTCCAAGCGAGCCGATTTAATGCCAAGCTGAAGTCCAGACAGGCCTGGTAGACTCGATGTTTGGTAGCTGAGTGAGATAAGCTTCTAGAGGAGAGAGTTGTGAGGTCGTGTCCCTCCGGGACAACCTTAGGGTGTTGATCCAACTGGAGAAACCTACAGAGGTTTCTAAGTTGAGATCAAGATAGTTACAACTGTCGATTATTCATGCATTTATCTGTGCTAACCTCTGTTTTGTAGTCCATTTGCTTTACATATTATTGTGCTAACACTCTTATACAGGAATTCAGTTGACTGCCCGATCAGTCGACAAATCACTAGATCAGTTGACTGATCAAGTTCGAGTAGATTGTCGCCAAGTCGAACACAGCATGTTTTCAAAGTTATCCATCGACGGATCAAGAGATCAGTCGACGAATCCATATATGGAATTAAGGGTGAGCATTCGGTTAAAACCGAACCGAACCGAACCGAATTAGCAAAACCGAACCGAACCGATTTTTTTTCGATCAAACCAAACCGACCAAATTAAAAAAAATCGAACAAACCGAATTGATATTTTATCTGTTAATTCGGTTAAAAACCGAATTATCCAAAAAAATAGTTTTTAAAATAAAATTCAGTTTGTTTTAAATAAAAATCAATTTTTTTAAAATAAAAAATTAATTTTGGGTTAAAAATTCGGTTAATTCAGTCTATTCAGTTTAACCGAATAGGAAAGTTGAAAACTGAAACCGAAACTGAATTAACTGATTTTTTTAGAAAAAAAATTGAATTACCGAATAGACCGAGCTGAAATTTAAAATTCGGTTATTTTGTTCGGTTTAACCGAATTTTTGCTCACCCCTATATGGAATGGCACGAGCACACACTTGAAAAGATCCCTATTCGTCGACTCATCAGGGTTCGGTCGACGGACTCATTTAATGTTGAGACAGCCGAGCACAACAAAGAAGGAAGGGCGCAGACTTCCATAGACTGATCAGAGATCCATCGACCGATCTTATTAGTCGACGGGAACACTTTTTGAGTTGATAGATCGAGGCCTATATATGGAGCTTAAGACTAGCTTCAGCAGTTAGTTTTTCTCATTCACTCTTATACACCCTACTCTTGCTTTCTACATTGACGAACTGCTCATGCTCCGTTGCTATGATGCCAGGAAGCACTTCGATATACTACGGTCATGTTACATCTTCTTGTCGATATATCTTCTTGTCGGTCTCATGCAATGTTGCGCCCATCCATGTAGTTGTCAAAATTTGCTTTTTTAATTTTTTTAAATATAATAATGCAATGAACGCGTTCAAAGAATTGAACATGTTCATCGCATCAACATTATAGCACGGACGCTGCATCGACTTTATCGTATGTGGTGCGTTAATTGAGTGTTATACTACAGCTTCTCTAACGAATCTGGAAGATGGAAAAGAGAACCCAAAAAAAACAACAACTCTACTGATAGTTGTGCCACCCTACGCTATCGTTTGGTGGTGATTGGTGTCGAGAACAATACAAGGAAGCGGAAAGTGTCTCTAAAGAGAAAAGGAAAAATCTCCCCTTTTTGTCTTCCTCCCATGGTACCTAATAAGATTTGATCTTTCATTAGAATTTAGGACGCAGCTAGCCTTTGCTAGAATTAAAGGGAGAATTATCTTTCTGTAGTAGGAAAATTATGGTACAAAGAAATGTAAACTGCGTGAGAACCAAAAGAATACCTCAAAGACTTTGAGTGAGCAGAACAACAATGGAAGCCAAAAACTGAGAGAAGATGCCAAACCACTTAAGCTGCTGAAGGATTACATCCATGTCGGGGCCAGAAGAGGCAAGCCACAAACAACCACAACCTAGCCGAGTGAGTAGCAAAGCACACACTTTTCTGTAGTGATATGCTCTTCTTATCTCCCTCCATTGCTAATTTGAGCATGTCACTCTCTACTTCACCAGGTCATGAGAGAAAAGATCAGTGAGAGAAAGAAGCTTTTGTAGGAAGAAGGTGCAGGAGACAACGTTCAGGGTGAGGGGGAGTCAGAGGAGGGAGAAGGCGTATGAGACAGTGGCAGGGTGAGGGGGAGCCAAAGGAGGGTGAACCCTAAAAGAGAATAATTATTTAATAAGATTTTTGACCGAGTCAAACAAATTTATATATATTAATTATTAGATTAGATTTTTTCTTTATTAATCTATAGTTTCTTTATTAATTTTTTATTTCACTAAGCATTTTAATACCTCTATAAATTATATATCTCATGGACAGGTAGGGGTGTCAATTCGGGTGGGTCGGGTCGGGTTCAAATTTTTTTTAACTCCCAACCCAAACTGACCTGAACCCGAATTCAACCTGAAATACCCAAACCCGAACCTGAACCCGACCAACCCGTCCAACCTGAACCCGACCCGAATAACCCGAAAAAATCGATTCAAAATGACTTTTTATTGGGCTATTTTCCCTATAATTCTTCAATTTTATCTTAATATTCTATCATGATCATACTAATATTGATATTAATATACATAAAAATATTTTTATTTTTAAATAAAATTTGATTCAGCCCCAAAAAATCTACTAAAGATTAAATTCGGGTCAACTCGAATCCGACCCGAACCCGATTTGAATGTTTTCAACCCAAAACCCTCTGACCCGAACCCAAAAATTTCCAACCCGAACCTGATTTTTTTCGGGTCAATTCGTGTTGGGTTGTCGGGTCGGGTTTATTTTTGACACCCTTATGGACAAGTTATTCAATCAATAAAGTTATTTTGTTACCTCTTTTCTTTTTTCTGTTTCTATTTTCTTTATATTATATCAAAGTCATAACTCTTCTTACCTTACGAGCTGCTTTTTCTTATACGACACCTTTCTTCTTCTCCATGTGATGCTTGCTGTCATCGTTTTTTTCGAAGAGATTTTTTTTAAGTGCCTTGTCTCTTCCTTCTCAATTTATTGCTCGTTGCCCTCCTTCCTCGTTTCTATCACCCGTCAACTCACAACGGGATAGTAAGGGAGAAGAGAAATTGCCTCCATGTCTTTGGACCTGGACTCAATCACCATTTGGCTAGTGTTTTGCCTTTCTCTTCTACTCTTGTAATTTTTCTCAACAAAAAGCCAAGATATGACAACAACAACTTGTGTTATTTTTGTTGCTTTTATTTTTGATGTCAAATATTCGGAGATATCAAATTTGTCTCTAAATTGGGCATATTGATATTCAATGTCCTAAAAGACTCGACATAATATTCATTGGTGGTCTTTCAACTTTAAGATGTCAACATTGTCTTCAAATTGGATATATTGGTATTCAATATCCTAAAAGACTCGACAGAACCTTTATTGGTGGTACTGCAACTTTAAGAAGATGTCAAATTTGTCTTCAAATTGGATATACTTGTATTCAATATCCTAAAAGTCTCGACAGAACCTTTATTGGCGGTATTGCAGCTTTAAGACAACTAACTACTTCACAATATCCTAAAATTCTTTCATCTATACCTACTCAGGACAAACCTTTAAAGCTTTTATCTACTGAATGATATATTGATACTGAAGCAACTCATCATGTCACAACAAACTATAAATCTTTACAGAAGTACTACCATACACTGGTTCAGATACGATACAAGTAGATGATGACTCAAGTTTGCAAATTACTAATCTTGGAAACTCATACATTCATTTGTCCAATTGTATTTTTCACATGTGCAACATTTTTTATATTTCATCTATTACTAAAAATTTGCTCTTCACACGTTAGTTTTGCCTTAATAACAATGTCTTTTTGGAATTTCATTATGATTATTATCTTATAAAAGATAGAGGAACAAATACTACTATATTTCACAGGGGAATAAAACATAGCTTTTACTATCTTCAAAATTCTTCAATCAAAGCTTTATTGGTGAACACACAAATAAACTAGCTTGGCATGCTCGACTTGGTTATCCTTCCCTTCATATTGTTCAGTCGATCATAAATATGTATGATTTATCTCTTTTTTTTTTACTTCCTCTCCATCTCATTCATGTCAAGCATTCATGGAATCTCAAAGTCATAAGTTACCTTTCTCTTCATCTGATCGTATTTTCAATCTTCCACTTGGAATAATTCATTATGATGTTTAGAGTCCTACATCTATCTTGTCTAACCAAGATTTCCTATATTAAGTTACTTTCATTGATCATTTTAGTAAATATACTAGGCATCATCCTATAAAAAGAAAATCTGATTTATTAGACATATTTTGTCATTTTCAAAATCAAGTTGAACGATATTTTAATCATAAAATACTCTCTCTTCATTTTGATTGGAGAGGGGAATATCAAGCTCTTCATCATCATCTTGTCTCTTGTGAAATTATTCATCGAGTCTCTTGCCCTTAAACTCTAGAGCAAAATGGCTCTGCTGGGAGAAAATATAGATATATAATTGAAAATGTCTTAGCTCTTCTTCATCATGTATCGGTTTCATATAAATTTTGGGATAAAGTTGTTTGTACTGCAATATATCTCATAAATTAACTTCCTACCCCATTGGTCAATCATAAGTGTCATTTGGAAAAATTTTATAAAACTCCTGACTACACCTTTCTTCGATCTTTAGTTGTGCATGTTATCCATAATTACGCTCCTACTCTAAACACAAACTTGACTCTCGTTCCCTGCAATGTGTTTTCCTCAATTATAGCAATTTGCACCATGGGTATTGAAGTTTATACATACCAACAGGATGGATATATATTTCATGACATATTACTTTTGATGATTCTCTATTCTCTTTTTCAATAGCTTCTTCAATCTCTCCTTTAGATATAGGTGACACATTCTTGATATTACCTAAGATTGTTAGAAGTAATGACATACTAGGTTCTACTCTAGAGATCTACAATAACTCCCCTATATCATCAGAATCACTTTAAGTTGTTGCTCCAATCTCAGAAGTCTCACCAGTCGAAAATAATATGCTTTCTAGCTCTGGACAAATCATACACGCTCATCATTAAAATCACCATGTCAGCATACTTCTTCGTCACCATCAATAAGTGATTCAGATGATAATACTTCTCGTCGCATGCTTCTCTTAAATGATATTTATGTACGTTGTCCACCAATAGCAACTCAATATCCTCTTCCAGAAGCTCTAGTGGTCTCTTTAAAATTTGTTGAACCAACTTAATTTTCTCAAACAAACAAGGTTCCGAATTGGCATAGTATAATGACTACAAAATTTGATGCACTTCTTCATAATGGAACATAGAGTCTAGTTTCACGCACTTCCTCTATAAATGTTATGGACTCTAAATGGATATTTCACCTTAAACATCGAGCTGATAGTTTTCTTGAACGGTAAAAAGCTCGACTTGTAGCCAAAGGATTTAATTAAGAACCAGGTATTAACTTCAATGACACTTTTAACCAAGTCATTAAAATTATATCTGTCAGACTATTATTATCGGTAGCTGTTAGTTCTAATTGACCTGTACGACAATTAGACATTTCTAATACATTCCTTCATGACAATCTTGAGGAAATAATATTTATGGAGCAACCATCTGGATTTACCCATCAATAATTTTCAACTCATGTTTGTCAATTAAAGAAATCCATTTATGATTTTCGGCAAGCTCCTCGTGCATGATTTTATAGATTATCAGACTGGTTGCAAACTCAAAGATTTTCTGGATCAAAAACTAACTCTTCTCTATTCTATCAATATAATGATGGATCTATGATATTTTTTCTTATTTACGTGGATGACATTTTAATAATCGGCAATGATCAAAAGAGCATTACAATTTTATTAAGTCATCTCAGTGAAGAATTTTCTATTCGGGATATAGATAATGTTCGTTTTTTTCTTGGTATTGAACTTATTTCACATGAAGAAAGTTGTCACTTCTCTCAAAGTAAATATACTACTAAGCTTCTTTAAAGAGCTAAAATGGGTGGAGCACGTCCGGTCTTTACACCAATTGCTATTATTAATTTCTCTATATCTTCTCCTACTATGTCTGACCCCCAAATTTATCGAAGCATTGTTAGAACTTTACAATATATTACTATTACATGACCTGATATTACCTTTGCAGTAAATTATGCTTGTCAGTTCATGCATGCTCCTACTGAACAAAACGGGGAAAGTGTGAAAAGAATACTTCGTCATCTCAAAGGTACAATTCTACGTGATTTTCTTTTATATCGACAATCATTTCAAGATTTACATGCATATAGTGATGCGGATTAAACAAGTTCTCTTAAAGACAGACACTCTACTAGTGGATATGTAATATTTCTTGGACGAAATATTATCTCATGGAATTCGAAAAAGCAACCTATAATATCTCGTTCAAGCACTGAGGTTGAAAATAAAGTCATTGCAAATGCAATATTTGAAGTTATTTGGCTTCAATCACTTCTCTGAATTTCATTTTGCATTAAATAATGCGCCAAAAATTTGGTGTGAGAATATTGGAGTCACATATCTCATAGCAAATTCAATCTTTTATGCTCGTACAAAATATGTGAAAATTGATTTTTATTTTGTTCAAGAGCGTGTGACGACTCAATGATTATCGATTTCTTATATTTCCGCAGAGGATCAAATTGTTGATATCTTCACTAAGCAATTATCCAGACAACGTTTCAACATGCTAATAAGCAAACTCAATATCAGAGATCTCCCATTGAATTTGTCAGGAAATAAAAGAGAATAATTATTTAATAAAATTTTTGACCAAGTAAAAATAAATTTATATATATTAATTATTAGATTACATCTTTTCTTTATTAATTTGTTAATTAATAATTTTTTTATGAATTTGTTAATGTATAATTTTTTAATTAATTTTTTATTTGACTAAATACCTTAATATCTTTATAAATTATATATCTCAGAATAAATTATTCAATTAATAAAAATTATTTTGTTATTTATTTTTTTATATGTATCTATTCTCTTTACGAACACTACGAGGAGGTTGCGCGAGGAGACCCCTGTGCGATGAGCGTGGGTGTGTCTAAAAGAAAAAAAAAATGATGAATCAGAGAGTAGACAAATTGAATATGGGATGATCGGTCCGGTCCTATGAAAATTTTCCACCGATCACTAGGGTAAATCGGGAAGCGCTCGCGGTGGACAGTCTAGAAGCCCAGCGTCCTAGGGTTCGCGCCCCATTTGAAGAAAATTTTTTTATAAAATACTTCGTAACTGGGGATCGAATCGCGAATATCTTTGTGTCTCTTCCAAAAGGAGACATGAAGGCAGGAAAGTCATTTGGTCCGATTTTGAGAGGGGATAACAAATTGTTCATAGGTAAATCTAAGCATGTATTCGTAAATCATCCTCTTTCATGGAATAATAGAGCATCTCCAATGGAGATTTTTACCAACTTTTTTCCATTTCTCTTGCCTATGTGTTATTGAAATGAAAAAGTTTGATTTGATTTTTCAACCTAGTTTTTCGTCTCTTTCATCCTTTACGATGTGGGCCACAAAAAAACCGTCCTTCAGCGTAAACCGTTGGTGATGCTAAAAGACGGAAAGTTTTTTCTTGGCTTTTGAATCGACAGACATATACTTTGTCTCATGAAAGATCCTTGCTCTATCATATTTGTTGATGATGGCCAGCGATTGCATATTATTGACGGTCTTCAAACATCATTCCGAACAAAATTATATCTTAGGGATACGATGAATCCGTCGGATATCGTCAAAATTACGATCTTGTCGTATTTATCGTTGAATTCAATGAAATTATAATGTGACGATTTCAATCGATTCATCATTATCTTAAGATATTATTTGATTCGAGATGATAATAAAAAATGAATAATGATTGGGAGAGTGAAAATGGGAGAGTGAAAATTATAGTGAATGACGTGACACTTTACATGCACGATCTTCGACGGGTTCACCGTGCCCCCCAGGGTATAGTTTGATTCAGGGCGGCGGCCGAAGGCCGTCGATAGTCTCCAAGCGATAATCGAATGTGTGCATGTAAAGTGTCACGTCATGCCACATCATTCACTATGATTTTCATCCTCTCATTTTTACTTTCCTTATTATTAATGTGTCCAATGGTCGGACCATCTTACATCCCCTCTTCTCTTTGGGTTAGAAGAGCCCCCACGGGCTTAGCTAAGTTGGTAAGAGGATGGTGTGCACTCAACAAGGTCTGGGGGTCGATTCACGGGTGGTGACAGGAATAAATCCCTGCACTCCGTGGGCAAAATTTCGACCCTCCACCTACCCCTTGCCGCTTAGTCACCGTGATTTACCTCCTTCGTATTAGCTGTGGGGCCGACTGACGGAGGCCCTGGGGACGAGGGTAATCGTCTTTTTTTTTTCTCTTTGGGTTAGAAGAGCCTCACGTTTCCCTCACGCCATCCAATCCGATGCCACTTCCTCTCCTCCATCTGCCAC
Source organism: Boesenbergia rotunda (assembly GCA_024364735.1). Taxonomy (NCBI): domain Eukaryota; kingdom Viridiplantae; phylum Streptophyta; class Magnoliopsida; order Zingiberales; family Zingiberaceae; genus Boesenbergia; species Boesenbergia rotunda. Next base: position 21,906 of record JAGFNQ010004888.1, on the reverse strand, counting down.
CACCAAGGGCCGGCGGTCCACCTCCATTTCACCACCTCCGACCGGCCATCTCCCCTTCCTCTCCACTCCATCACCTCCTCCACCACATCTCATCTGCCTCTCATCGCCTGTTCTCAACTCACGGACAGAACCAATGCCAAGCTTCTCCACCGAGATATCTTCTTCTTCTTCAACGGCGGTCACCTCCAGAGCCCCGTCACCACTCCTGTAGCCCCGTCACCACCTCCAGAGCTTCACACTCCCCTCTTCTTCGGGTTAGAAGAGGAGGAGAGTTTTCTCTTCTTCGACAACCCCTCTTCTCTTTGGGTTAGAAGAGAAGAGGTCCTCCTTCATCTGATCTCCGTTTGCAGCCGCTCATGCCATCCGACGATCGTGGGTGAAGCTTCATTCCATCCGCAAGCTTGAGTGATATGTTTTTGTGGTTATTTCTTCATGTTGGGTTGTTTTCTTCTTGTTGAGTGTCAATTGATGAATATTTGTAATCAAATTGTTCTCCCATGTTTTAGATTTGCACGCATTCATGTTATTTTGATTCATACTTGTAAGTTGTTCGATAAAATTCTTCTTCCGTTAAATTCATGCATTTATTTTGCTTAAATCAATAACGCACTCAGTGATTTTCATTTGTAACTACATCGTGGTGCAATGAATTGTCAGTGACTAGGCAAAGGTGGAATAGTCTTTAGTTTTAATTTCAACGGACTCTTGATTAATTAATGAAAAACTTTGATTTCCTTTTTTACCCACTTTGCTTTTCATTCCATCTGTTAATGATAAAAAAAAACCAATATCACATCGCTGTCACATTATTTTTTTAGCAAAGATAGAGAAAGTGAAAATGGGAGAGTGAAAATCATAGTGAATGATGTGACATGACGTGGCATGACGTGACACTTTACATGCACACGCTTGATTATCGCTTGGACACCATCGGTGGCTTTTGGCCATTGTCCCGAATCAAACTATACCCTGTGAGGCGCGGTGAACCCATCGAAGATCGTGCATGCAAGGTATTACGTCATTCACTATGGTTTTCACTCTCCCATTTTCACTCTCCCAATCATTATTCCATTTTTTCCCATCCCTTTGCCAATATTACAGGACTGTACAATTTTTATTAACGGAGTATCTCTCATTATTTGAACAATTATAACGTTTGGTTACCGTCATCAGCTCCTTTGATTTGATTAATTGATTTTTGTTTTTTTATCATTTTCATCATATCCGCCTGCAAACAAGGTGGGTTTGATTTATATTTTTCAGTCTGTTTTTCATTTTCAATTTTTATAAAAAATACGATTTTTTAAAAAATATGTTTGATTTGTATTTTTTAACTTTATTTTCCAAAAAAAACATAGCGTTTTCTGGAAAACTAAAGAATGAAATAAAGTTATTTTCCAGAAAATGAGAAAATATGATTTTCTGAAAAATAAAAATGGAACAAACCAAATGCCCCCTAAATTTTCTAATTTTTTATCCAACTATATTAATTAAATATCTATCTTAATTTGAACTATGTATCATTTTATTTACGATCATCAATTCCTTCATTTGATTAATTAATTTCTTCTATCATCCATTATATTCGCAAACATGTAATGTTTCTAATTTTTTAGTTTATCATATCAAGTTATTCACATTACGATTTTTCCCCAACCTTTGCAAATAATGTACGACAATTTACCAAAAGGCGCATCCAAAAATGAGAATTTCCCAAAAGGCGTCCCATGGTTTCATTTTCACCAAAGGGCGCACTAATTTTAGTGAACTTCCTCTTATACCCCTCCTGCTATACACTGCCTTTCTCTTTCTCTCTCAATAACAAATTCCGAGACGCCAGCACGTGATGTTTCATACTTTTATTTTAAAATAATATATTTGAAATCGGCATCTGTATACCCACGTATTACCTTATCACCTTCTCCATATATTAGGAACACATCCTTAGTTCTTCTCAAGTACTTGAGGATTGTCTTGACAGCCGCCCAATGATCCATTCCTGGATCAAACTGGTATCTGCTTGTGACGCTCAGAGCATACGATACATCGGGCTTAGTACATAATATAACATACATGATAGATCCTATCGCGGATGCATTAGGAATCTTATTCATGTAAATCCTCTCGTCTTCTGTGCGCGGACACATAGACTTCGAAAGGTTGATCCCATGCCTGATGGGAAGGTAACCTTTCTTGGATTGCGACATGCTAAATCTTTCTAGCACTCGGTCTATATATGTAGACTGCGAAAGACCAAGCAACCGTTTTGATCTATCTCTATAGATTCTAATCCCAAGGATATAGGTTGCTTCTCCCAGGTCTTTCATGGAGAAAGTTTTGGACAACCAAATTTTAATTGACTGTAAGACTGATATATCGATTCCTATAAGTAATATGTCATCGACATATAACACTAGGAATACGACTGCACTCCCACTAACCTTCTTGTACACACATGGTTCGTCAGGATTTTGTGAGAAATCAAACTCTTTGATTGTCTCATCAAAACGGATGTTCCAGCTCCTGGATGCTTGCTTTAGTCCATATATGGATCGTCGAAGCTCGCATACTTTGGTTTTATCAACCGATGTGAAACCTTCAGGTTGTATCATGTATACATCCTCAAGCAGGTTTCCATTAAGGAAAGCTGTTTTCACATCCATTTGTCATATCTCATAATCATAATGAGCTGCTATGGCCAGGAGCATCCGAATGGATTTAAGCATAGCTACTGACGAATAGGTTTCGTCATAATCAATTCCTTGTTTCTGACGATATCCTTTTGCCACTAATCTAGCTTTAAAGGTAACAACATTACCTTCCATGTCGGTTTTCTTCTTGAAAACCCACTTGCACCCTATGGGCTTAATCCCTTCAGGTGGGTTAACCAAGTCCCATACTTGATTTTTGTACATGGAATCCATTTCCGACTTCATGGCTTCAAGTCATTTATCCCTTTTTGAATTTTTTTGAACATCTTCAAAACTGATAGGTTCGTCATCGTTAATGAGTAACACGTCGTTCGATTCACTTATGAGAAATCCGTATCTCTCTGGAATATTGCGTGTCCTATCAGACCTACGAAGAAGTGGTGTTGTTTTAGGTTCAACTGATAGCTAATCATTATGAGATATTGGTTGTGTGTCTAGTCTAGGTATCTCTGTAATGCCTATTGGAGTTTCTTGAACTTCTTCAAGTTCAATGCTACTCCCACTGTTTTCTTGTAAAAGAAATTCTTTTTCTAGAAATACAGCATGCCTTGAAACAAACACCTTTTGTTCCAAGGGATGATAGAATTGGTAACCCTTCGTTTCCTTAGGGTATCCAATAAATAGACATTTATCAGACTTAGCATCCAATTTGTCTGATACAGTCCGCTTTACATAAGCAAGACAACCCCATATCTTTAGGTGAGATAAATGAGGTTTCTTACTATTCCACGTCTCATATGGAGTAGTAGAGACTACCTTGGTCGGGACTCTGTTTAGCAAGTAAACACCTGTCTTAAGCGCATAGCCCCAAAAGGATTTTGGAAGAGTTGCATGATTCATCATAGATCTAACCATGTCCATCAAGGTTCGGTTACGCCTCTCAGATACACCATTATGCTGTGGTGTATATGGCGAAGTCCATTGAGACAATATCCCATTGTCCCTAAGATAATCTTGAAACTCTTGACTTAAGTATTCACCACCCCGATCGGATCGAAGTATCTTAATACTTTTGCCAAGATGTTTCTCTACTTCACTTCTGAACTCTTTGAATTTCTCAAAAGCTTCAGATTTGTGTTTCATTAAGAACACATACCCGAATCATGAGTAATCATCGATAAAGGTAATGAAGTAGCTATAGCCTCCTTGTGCAAGAGTTGACATTTGTCCACATACATCAGTATGTATTAGACCAAGCAATTCTCCCACTGGTTTACCTTTTCCGGAAAAGGGTAATTTGGTCATCTTGCCTTTTAAGCATGATTCACATGTATCAAATGAACCAGGTTCAAATGATTCCAGAATTCCACATCGGTGTAATTTGGTCATGCGTTTCTTGCTTACATGGCCAAGACGACAATGCCACGTATAGGAGTCTATTTGATTATCTATTCGAGCACGTTTGTTGCTAACTTCGATATTGAAAACGTCACCGGATAAATCTAATGTGTAGATACCATTGCATAATGTTCCGGTCCCATAAAGAACACCATTTAAAGTTATGTAACAACAATTGTTACTGAAAGTTAAATGGTAACCCTTTTCATTCAAGCATGAAATAGATACAATGTTCTTTATTAACGAAGGAACAAAATAACAATTATCCAATTCTAAGACAAGTCCAGTAGGGAGCTTTAGCAAATATGTTCCGATGGCAATAGCAGCAATCTTTGCTCCATTTCCAACTCGCAAATTCGCTTCTCCCTTGACGAGTCTTCTTCTATTCCTTAGCCCGTGTATGTCATTACATATATGTGAGCTACACCCAGTATCAAGTACCCAGGTGTACAAGGAAATAGAGTGACATTCAATAACGAAGATGCCTGAAGAGGATGGGGCATCGGATGCCTTCTTCTTTAAGGACTCAAGATAAACCTTGCAGTTTCTTCGCCGGTGGCCCTCCTTGCCGCAGTGATGGCAAGTGCCTTTTGGTGCCTTTTCAATCCTTTTGGCCTTAGTTAACTTATTGGTGTCCAAAATGGAACGCAAATTCAGAGAAGATATGATCAGGTGATTATCCTAGAAATACAAATTGAGGTTATATGATGAGAATGATAAAGAATGCATTAATATAAATTAATTAAATCCTATTTATTTTTCGAATTGAATAACCCTTTTTATCAATTCGGGAGATCGTAGGAACATCTCCAAATAGGTTGATATCCAACCATAGATAAGAACAACCATGGTTGGAGTCCATCAAGTTATTCCTAGCTATGAAGGTAGGTAATTATACCGATTACATATTACACATATGTAACTATCACATTATGCTATCAACTAATTGAATGTTTGCATATATCATTGGGTTGTTAACTCATTAACAAGTATGCAACAATACACATAGCACCCAACTGCACCTCTCTTTACATCGACCTTGGCTGTGGCACAACAAATCGATGCTCCAAGCTTAAGGCTGACCCATTAATCAAGAAATAGTTTTAATATAGTTGGAGCTCATTCAACCGTTTAGTCAGGCTTGGATGTGTCCAACAACCAAAACTAAGGGTTGACCTCTGACTCCAACTATATTAATCATAAACTAATTCCATGGTTTGAACATGTTGAGGTTCAAGCCGGGCATGGATGTGTCCATCAACCCAAACGAGAAACAAAACTCCGGTTCTAACCATATTAATGGAAGGTGTTGGCCTTAATATTTTGTAAGGGGTTTTGGGTCTCATCTTTTTCTTTTAAGCACATTCATGACATATAATTATGTCATGTACTAACGATTTCATTAATAAAGTATGTATGTGACTTAATTTATCAAGTCTCATTAATTGAATTAGGAACCGGATTTCCTAATTCTAATTTCATACTTTATTCAAGGAATTGTTTTGGGAAACAATTTCCTAAATTATCATAATCAATTTCGGAAATAATATGTTTAAGACTTTGATTTCTCTAAATCAAATCTTATTAACTTAAGAGACAGATTCCCTTAATTCAACCACATATTATTTTCATGAAAATCTTATTTAAGGAAATATACTCTATAGGAAACAATTTTCCTAATTAATTTTGGAGACAATAATATGTAAGAGCATCACCTCATAAATCAAATAAGAAAATTATCATTTGAGAATCACCTCAAAATTTCCAAGATTTGATCACATATTTTATTTATGAAAAATTAATATCAATAACTTAATTTGGACGGCTCCCCGAGGCTCAATCCAAAATAAGAATTTATTGATAATATAATTTGGACGGCTCCCCGAGGCTCAATCCAAATTAATCATTTGACAGTTTAAATTCAATTTATGAAATTTAATTATAACAACTAACTTTAAATTGGACGGCTCCCCGAGGCTCAATCCAAAATAAAGAATTTTGTAAATAATTTAATTTCCAATTATGAATTTAAATACCAATTAATATTCCCATAATTTTGTCTAGACTTTCTTGAAAGAAAGTGCCCAAAATTGCGAGCTTTCCATAAATGGAAAGTTTCCAAAATAAAAGGTTTTCAGAATAATTGTAAGTTTCTGGTACAAAGAAAACTTACGTTTTTCCAAAATTGGAAAAATTCCAAAATGAGAATTTCTAAAATTGGAAAGTTTCCAAAATGGAATGTTTTCACAATTATCATAAAATTTCAGAAACAAGGATATTTCAAAAGTTTGCGAAATTTGATGATGATTTCCAAACTTTGAAATTCCTAAATCGAAAATTTACCATAATTAGAAAGTTTCCATAATTGAAAAATTTTCCAAAATTGAGATCATGACAAAGTTTTTCGCAAAACAATTATATGATTATGTCGAACACTAACCGGCTCTGATACCACTGTTGGGTCCGGGTGCATGTTGACATGGATGCGGGTTCGTAATTTTAAAATTAATTACGTGCAGCGAAAGGTTTAGCATAAATAATTTCTCAAATTATTTAACCACACATCTAAGCATGCAACTTTATCTTGTGTAGACATGATCATATCTTTAAAATTTTGCAGAAACGTAAACTAATTTACGTATTACCTCGCGTAACTCGAAGGAAGGGACGAGATCCAACCGTAAGCGTCCCTCGGAAGCTCCGCCTCTATTCGCGTCCACGCCGAGTATCTTTGGGATGACTTTGCAAAGCCACGAGTTTCATGTTCTCGAGAACTACTAGATTCTCCGAGAACGCGACAAGAAAACCAAGAGAGAAGTAATCACATCGGAAAAACTCACTACCAAGGTTGGCCGGAATCACAATTCCGGCGAGAAGGAGGAAGATGACTTGCGCCCAATCCCAAGGTGATAATGGCCGGAGAGGAAGATCGTCCCAATGGAAGAACTTTGTCGCCTTGGTGCTTCTCCTTGTGCTCACGGCAAGAAGAAGGGAGAAGAGCCTTGTGGTCGACCAAGAGAAAGAAGGGAGGAGAGGGAGAGAGCCCAGACAAGAATACTTCGATTGATTTCCAAGCCTTGCCTTGGGTCATTTATATAGTGGCCTCTCAACCGCCAAGTCTTTTTTTTCTTATGGAATAAATTTTCTATGACTTATTCCATCATGCCAAGTTTTATCATATTTTAATTCATGATAAAAACCAACTAAGTCTCTTTTTTTTTTCTTATGGAATAAATTTTCTTATCATGGTAAATCAATCCATGATTGATTTTATAAAATAAAATAAACCAATCCATGGTTCATTTTAATTTCCATGAAAAATAAACCAAACCTTGGTTTATTATATAAAAAATTTATATCATCCATAATTTTATAAAACAAACCACACAATTGGTTTATTTTATAAATTGAACCAAAAACTTGGTTCTCTCCCTTTGTTGTGGCCGGCCAAGCAAAGAGGATGGAGACCCTCTTTGGCCGACCCATCCAAGCCACGCCCTAATGAATTAAACTCATTTAATTCATCTATTAAGTCTTCAAAAGACTTAGCCATTTTACGCTTCCGATGCGTCTCTGATAAATTCAGATTCGACTTATCGTTTGGCTCAACCAAACCTAATCTCTCTTGATTGGAAAATCCAATTTTCAACTCGTTTTAAATCCCTCAGATTAATCGTAGTGCGTGTGACTAAATAGGCTTTCGATTTATGTTGGCCGTCTATAATTAACCAATTATAGAACTATCATGAGTGGCACCTAGTAGTACATCATGATCCCCAATTAATTGAAAGATCAATGGTTGACCTCAGAACTATTCTGAAACCCTTCAGCAGCTTTAATGAATCGTGCCCTATTCCCTTCACCATCTTATACCCACTTGGTTCAGGACATGGTCTATGTGTGTCAGTCCCCACTAGGCTGACTACGTTACACCTAGCCCAAGTAACGTTTTCTCGTCCTACGGATTCTAATTACTCTCATGTTTTTAAGAGATTTATACTCTGAACATGTCATGCTCTGGCCAGAGGCTTCGAGTAACAATCCGACGATAGGCCTTGGGTATACATCTCCTCGCAAGGAGTGGTGAATCCTTTGTAGGCTGTTCAAACAGCTTCGGGCACTTCGGCTTATACCCAATCATCCTGGGTCCACACCTCCTTGGAGATGCTTGTTTAAGATGTCAAAGTATATGTCTCCATGACCAAGATGACTTGAACACCGCAAGTCAAAGGAACATCGCACTTAAGCTGCAGTAAGAACTTCATTGACATATCTATATGTAGACTACCATATGAAGTTTTACAGCCAGTCACTCCAATGAACTAGTTCCCTTAATAAGCATTCATGTTTATCTCCGGACATCCCAATGTCACCATCTAGTGAGAATCAGCTGATTAGAGAATAACCCATGCTAGTCTCAACAAAATTGATAGTGTCCGTATTTATCAATTCATCGACTAGGGACAATTTCAATACTTCACAATTACACATGTAGAGATAATCACTAGTTGTGAATTCATCACAAATTCTCTCATGTTGTGAATTGTATTACGGACATTCAGTAAATGAGTTTAAGATCTCAATCAAATACATAAACATGTATACTCAAATAGTGAATATTCATTTATTAAAATAAATGATTACAATCATAAGGCGATTGCCTTAGGACACTTTTCTCATATCACTAACACCATGAAACTCAACATAGACCCACTTGGGAGTCGATCAAACCAGCATTGAGCTGGTCCCGATAGGGTCGTCAGAAAGGCTTGACATTTAATGCCCTTTGGGTATTGATGAATCAGGGCGGCGCTTTCAAACTTCATGATATACTTCTCGGGATCACTGACTCCCAAGTATTCTGAGATGGTGAAGAATCAGAGATGTTTGGGAATAGGATCTTCGAGAACATGCAAGGAAAACGGGCTGCGTGTCAGGGGGACCAGCGTTGGGTCAGCCAGGCCCTTCCCCTTGTCGGGCCAGTGCTGATGCATCTGACTATATGAGGACATCTCTGTGGGGCCCCGAGTGGGCTTCATCTCCTCTAGTTCAGAAGAAAGCAGGAAGAAAGGAATCGGAATGCCCTTTAGCCTAGTGGCATTCCCTTGACCCCTCTAGTTGACAACGGTCGATGGCTTGGGGAGGGGGGCTGCAGGGCTGCCAGTAGGCAGGGGTAGTTGGGGGGTCTTCTGAGCTCGAGCAACCATTAAGAACTCATACTCCTCTAGCGTGATGGTAACCGTCACTTTGTTGGGGTCTTCCATCTTCTACTCCCGATTAGGCGATGAGCCCTTCTTCTAGCGCCAATTATGATTTATCGGCGAGTGAGGTGGGAGTCCCTGTATGAGGATGGGACACAACTTGTCAATGGAGGAGGATGATAGGCGAAACACTGCGTGATTTAGGATTTCGGCAGTCGAGTAGCTCTAAACTTGCAAAGAAAGGGACCGTTAGCAACCTACCGGGAGTTTTCCCGGCAAGGTCCTCTGACGGTCAAGTCAAAACCGGTGGAGAGAAGGGGAGTTAATTAAGAGAATACGATAGCTAAAGAATGCTATTCATACTTGCGTGTGAGGGATGGAGGGTTTTATATAGCCGGGAGGGCCGACAAACTCTATTCCTTTCCTGTTCCCCTTTAGTCTTATGCGAGGGCAGGATCAAGGGTCATTGTTAGTTAGCCAATCGGCGCCGCACTGTCTAACATTCGTAGGGGGCGCCGTAGTATGACTTGACCTTTCCAGCAACGCTTGTTAGATGTCGTATTGTGCCAGTGAAATCCCCGCGATTTGGACATGAGTGGTATCAAATCCGAGTCGACGAGCGCTGACATGTCTATTGCCTTTACCTGCGAGGCATCAGAGGGCTTGTGTCACCATGGACAATGGTAGCTTCCGCTAATAGGGAACAATAAGCCGTATTACACTGGGGGGGGGGGGGTGTCTGCCGATCGGCGGGCTAGGGTCCCCCACTCGATCCTCCTTATAGACACTTTTTCCGCCTAGGAAGGTGGGTGAAGGACCCCCGGCAGAATAGTACACCTCGATGGGCACTGATTTAGGACTCGGGTCGGGTAATCGTCTGCTCGGCATATTTGACCGGAGTGAAGTTTGAGGCCGACGATGCGGTTGCCATCGCTAGCATTCTTATGACCGGCTGGGTCGCTAACGCTCCCCACAACTCCCCCCTCCCCCGGGTCTAGAGAGTGGGGCTCGTATTCGGCCATATTAGGCTCCCTTGCTACATCCGTCAGAGCTCCCCTTTTTAGACCGGGCCTATCTTCCCCAAAGTGTCACATGGGCTGACCCGATTCCACGCCAGCTAAGGCAAGATCACACAAATTAAATGAGGGAGAGAAAGACCAAAAAAGACTTGGTTGCCAACAATAAAATAAGATAAATTTTATTTAAATATCGACGATGATATAATAGGGGACAGAGTCTAATGACGTAAAAGGATTTATATAACCGACTCTACCTAGTGGGATAAGACTTGATTATTGTTGTTATTATATTTTATTTTGCTTAATTCTTGCTTGTATTGTCTCTTTCAAATGCTTTAAGTTCTTGTCTTTATTTGGATGCAATTAGGTTATATTAATCTATGTTTCGTTAATACTTAAACTTTATGTTTCTTTTAATTCTCAAGTGTAATTTTGTTAGGTTAAATTTTATTACCTGCATTGTTTTTCATTTATTAGTCTTAACATTTAAACCCAAACCCTCTATTTTCATATAAAAACCCAAAAGTAATAACATTCAATCTTAAAAACTATTATCCTATAATAATATTCGTTGGGAGATGACTCAAGTCATCCCTATGCTACAGTAGCATAGAGAGAGTTTGGTTACAATTATATTTGATACACTCATAGTATGACATATGGGTGATTATCAAAATGCCATCAGGATGTACTTGGTCATAAGTCTAGTTATGTTCGTGGATTAGGATTGCGACCCAAACCACCACCAAAGACATGCAAGAGTTCAACATCTGTTACTCCTACATCATCTAGTACACAAATAGAGATAGATATTATGCAAGGGACAATTGTTGCACAAGAGGCGTAGATATTGTTAGTAGGAGGCCTATAGCCAATTATGTGATGATTGACTAGAGACATTTTGTATCATATTCTATTATTAATAAAGGCATGATTGGTTATTATACTTACTTTGTATTTGTGCCAAATAACTAAGTATAATAATGTCCTTAGGTAGTAGGTTCTTATCTATATTATATCGATTGGTTGAATCGATAGTGAGATAATGTAGAGAACACTACTCTAAATCAAATCATTCCTAGTCAAGTATTAATATTCAAGGATAATATTAATGCATGAAGACTAGCATGTAGGTCAACTGATGACTTGAGCTCACAAGTCATGGATATGTGATATCAAGTTGACACATGGGTATACATTGGAGAATGTGTACTGAATTGACCCGCCATGAGAAAGTTTCATAGATTGTCATATGAGTGTCATAAACATTCTCATGTGACTATTAGTATGAATAGTCCTTAAACCTGAAGTCACTACGGTTCCCTACATAAAGAGTTATGTACTTTGGTATCGTCAAACGTCACTCGTAACAGGGTGGACTATAAAGGCGATCACTGAGTATGTAATGAATTATGCGGAGGGATGTGAGTGATGTAGATGGGATCTATCCCTCCCATATGACGGGAGTGATATCTGTGGGCCCCTTGATCGAGTAGGACTACTAAAACGCATAGCCATGCTCAAATGAGTCAATATGAGATATTGAACTCATTTATTTGAGTGAGTCTACTTAGGGATCAAGAAACACAAGATTGACTGAGGATGACACGGTCTATGCCTCATTGGTCAATCTAGATATTGAGGATAGAAGGACAAGGTCATACATTATCGTAGTCACGGAGGTTAAGTCGGATCTCGACTTTTTTTGTTACTTGGGTAGTAATGATTAATTGCTAGATGCCGCTCATTGCTTATGTGTCTAAAGTGGTTTAGACACATTGCCAACATTACGAGAACCTATTGGGTCACACACTAAGGACACGATGCTTCGGAGATTAATTGATCTTGGTTTGACTAAGATTTGATTCGAATTGGATTAATTGAGTTAGACTCAAGTGAATCCAATTAGATTATGGGATTGAGTCTAATTTGAGTTAGACTCATCTAAATTAGACTCAACCACTTAATTATGGATAATATTCATTAAAAGGTTTAATAAAATATTATTTAAGAGGAAGGCTAAGAGACATTCTATTCATTAGATGAATAGAATACTAAGAGTCTCAAGGGATACCAAGAGGCTTGGTATTCATTGGGTTTTATTAGCATTAAGATGAGAGGAGCTCAAGGGACATAGACCCTTGGTATTCATTAGATGAGTATAAATACCCCCCCTTGTCAAAGGCTAGAGGGTGCATCTCTCTTCCTCTTCTTTCTTCCTCCTTGTCCATAACTCTCTAGTGGAGGTTCTTGTGCTTTGTGAACCATTCCAAGTTGCTAGCACAACTAAGGTGGTTTCTCTCCGAGGCGTAGATCGAGTTCGTGTGGATACGCATAGAGGCACGAACACTTGAATGTATAAGAGATCCGTCGAACTAAAGGACTAGCGGGATAAGCGAAGGGCACGCGACAAAGGTATTCTTATATGATAGGAATTGTAGATCACTTTATATGAGTTTTTCTTTCGCATGAATCGCTCGAGGGATCTTATTTCCGCTGCGATTTTAAATATTTTTACCTATAGATCCCTTCAGTGGTATTAGAGCCATTTGCGAAAGATCGTACAAAGTTTAGAAAACTTTTATATGTGATATAGAAGTAGGATATAATTTTATTATAGATTGTATAATGTATGAGCATTTGTCGAGATACAAAAGTTTGTGTTGATCAAACTAAAAGTCTATAGCATCATCATATGAAATATGAAAGTGTGCTATGATGCGAATGTACTCGACAAATTTTATAACCTATGGTTTCAGCTCATGAGCATTTTTACAATCATAATAAAAATTAATGTCCTAAATCTATTGTATGTGATTAATGACATGGTGCATGGTTATGGCCTTAACCCCAATATGATTGGATGAATATGTGTGTATTTGCATGTTGTAATTCATAATACGGCATGCGTGTCGTGCCTTATCTCTATTTTTCTAGCTGTAAAAATAGATTTAGACTCGAATGTAACTCGAGTTTTCCTAAATTGTAATGTACAAAATGAGGAGTGGAGTGTCCATTGAAGAATGAAATTACAAGAAGGATGCCGATGACACATGACGATCAAAGGATGCACTTGGAGAAGATGTTATCCCTAGGTTGACCATCGATCCTCTCATTGGCTTGAGAAGATCGTAGTATACGGGCCATAACCATATCACGTTTTATCGCTTATATATTGATATATGCAATGTGTGTATGTGATGCATGATTAGATAAATAGTTATCTCAATTAAGTCAACTCAATATGCCCACCAAAGTTTGGTACTCATAAACTACCTCGATCATTTGTTGTTGGGTTTGCTAAAACAAAGTGATGCATTTTATCTTGGTAGAGTGCGAGAGGACAATTGTGATGTCCCGCTATCAAACTTTGGGTGAGACTTAACTAAGTCCCCTCAATTAGATTGAGAAACTTGGAGGCATATCCCAAAAGTTGGGAAAATTGGGTAAGAGAACAATTATTCCATGTCTTGGGCGATTAGACAAAGTTAACTCAAGATGATGTGTAATGTGGATCTTGACCCTTTGTTTCAAAGAGTTGCATGAGATGTAATTGGTAAAATGTTACCAACCTAATTATACCAAGTCTTGGGTGATTAGCCAAAGCTAACTCAAGATGAAGTATAATATGGATCTTGTCCCACATGAATAACGATTGCTATTTGGTTTGGAGATAGTAGTGTTGGTAAATTGAGTTTGCCTACATCAATGACTAGCCCCAACCAAAGCTCTACGATTCAGTGGGAGCATCATTTAATTAAAGGCCTAATTAAATGAATTAGATATGATACTTATTTCTGCATAATTCTACTGTTGTAGATCACCATGTCATCTAACATGTCAAATACTCTCTCTCTGTGATTCGTCCTTGAGAAGGACAAGCTCAACGGAGCTAATTTCTTGGACTGGTACAGAAACTTGAGGATAGTCCTCAAACAAGAACGAAAACTGTATGTCCTAGAGCAATCTCTTCCAGAAGCACCCGCCGCTACCGGTACCCGTGCCGAAAAGGATGCTTACAAGAAGCATCAGGATGATGCACTTGATGTATCATGCCTTATGCTTGCCACCATGAACTCTGAGCTTCAGAAGCAATATGAGAACATGAATGCACATGATATGGTTGAGCATCTAAAGCAACTATATCAAGGGCAAGTTAGGCACGAGCGGTTTGAGGTGTCTGAAGCCCTATTTGTATGCAAGATGCAAGAAGGAACTCCTGTAGGAACTCACATACTCAAGATGATTGGGTATGTCGAGAACCTTGAAAGACTAGGATTTCCATTGGGCCAAGAATTGGCTACGGACCTTATTCTGCAATCGTTGCCAGAAGGGTACAATCAATTTGTCATGAACTATAACATGAATGAAATTGACAAGCCTTTGCCTGAGATGCTCAGCATGTTAAAAACTGCTGAACCTAATCTCAAGAAAACCAAAACCAGTAATGTACTGATGGTACAAAAGGGCAAAGGCAAATGGAAGCCTAAAGGCAAGGGTAAGACCTAAGCCAAAGGCAAGACCAACTCTACTACATCCAAGGCTAAAGATAGGGTGCCTAAGGAAGGGACCTGCTTCTACTGTGGTGAGACCGGGCATTGGAAGAGGAACTGCAAATATTACCTGGATGAAGTAAAGAAGAAAAGAAGTGATACTTCTGCCTTAGGTATTTTTGTTATAGAAGTCAATCTATCTATCTCTTCTTCTTGGGTATTAGATACCGGATGCGCGTCTCACATTTGTACTAATGTGCAGGGCCTTCAAAGAGTTAGATCATTGATAAAGGGCGAAGTGGACCTACGAGTAGGCAATGGAGCAAGAGTTGCTGCCATAGCTGTAGGAACTTATTCCTTGTCTTTGCCCACTGGGCTTATCTTAGAACTAAAGAAGTGCTTTTATGTACCTGCATTGACTAAGAACATAATTTCAGTATCTTGTTTGGATAAGAAAGACTTTTTATTTATCATAAAGGACA
Organism: Boesenbergia rotunda; assembly: GCA_024364735.1. Taxonomy (NCBI): domain Eukaryota; kingdom Viridiplantae; phylum Streptophyta; class Magnoliopsida; order Zingiberales; family Zingiberaceae; genus Boesenbergia; species Boesenbergia rotunda. Next base: position 6,662 of record JAGFNQ010004888.1, on the reverse strand, counting down.
AATGTTGTTCCATAATGTTAAATGACATGTCCTATTGTAATGCACCACTTGTGAATGGACTCTATGTTCTAGACCTAGAAAACCCAATCTATAACATAAATATCAAACGGTTCAAATCCAATGATGTGAACCAAACATATCTCTGGCATTGTCGCTTAGGACACATAAATGAGAGTCGCATATCCCAGCTCCATAAGGATGAATTACTGGACTCATTTGATTTTGAATCATATGAAACATGTGAATTTTGTCTTCTAGGCAAGATGACCAAGACTCCATTTAGTGGACACGGTGAAAGAGCGACAGACTTGTTAGGACTCATACATACTGATGTATGTGACCCCTTCAATATCGCAGCTAGAGGAGGCTATCAGTACTTCATCAATTTCATTGATGATGTCAGTAGATATGACTATGTGTATCTCATGAAACACAAATTAGAATCCTTTGAAAAGTTCAAAGAATTCAAGAGTAAAGTACAAAACCAACTTGACAAGAGTATTAAGATGCTTCGATCAGATCAAGGCGGTGAATACCTTAGCCAAGAGTTTTGGGACCATCTAGCAGAGTGTGGGATTATATCTCAACTCACTCCACCTGGAACACTACAGTGGAATGGTGTGTCCGAGCGGAGAAATCGTACTTTATTAGATATGGTACGATCGATGATAAGTCAAACAGATTTTCCTGTAACGCCCGCCCCTTACGTGAGCGACGCGTTAATTTTTTTTTCTTTCTTTCATACATTATTGCATATGGAGCGTAAATATAGCAGCTGAAATAATACTAAATCAGGAACATATGCGATTGGATAAACTTCTTTCTAACAAAACTACCTTAAGCATGTGAATCATACCATAGCATATCTATCAAGAGAGTATATAGTTCTACTTTAAGCATGCATATCATAAAGAACTTTAACTCCAACAAGTAGTAAGCGTAAACATAAAAACTAACACATGCATTTATAAGTAGCAACATTAGGTCCATGAGAAATAAGTCCATAAGTAAGAGTAGAGACAATAGTAGGATCGTTCTGCCGAGTTACTGCCACACACACACAAGCCCTCCTGCTGCTTCCCCTTTAGTTTGATCTGCAACATAAGAAGGTAGACTATAAACATAAAATGCTTAGTAAGCTCCTTGCTTACTCATAAAATCCGTACATCACATATAAGTAGAAATCTACATCATTTGACATAAACATATAACATGAATAAATACTCAAAGCGACTAAAGCTCATAAGCATAAACACTTAACATTCACATAATCTTTAAAACATAATCATGTGCATAACATTAGACATAACATATGCAATATCATTAAACATAAACATGTGCATAAACATTAAACATAGCATATGCAATATCATTAAACATAAACATGTGTAAAAACATTAAGCATAGCGTATGCAATATCATTAAACATAAACATGTGCATAAACATTAAACATAGCATATGCAATATCATTAAACATAAACATGTGCATAAACATTAAACATATAACATACTTGACATGTCATAGTTCTTGACATAAACATAAGCATAAGATATACTTGACATGACATAGTTCTTGACATAATCATAAGCATAAGATATACTTGACATGACATAGATGCATAGCATGAATGAATGCATGAGTTAAATGCACATAACATAAGGATGCATATTTGAAAATCATACTTATAAATACTTAAGCATAATCATAACATCATGGGGGCCCTGGCTTGTACCACATAAGGACAGCTACGGTAGTCCCATAACCGTGAACAACTACGGTAGTCCAGAACCGTGGACAACTATGGTAGTCCAGAACCGAGGCTAACATAAGGAGCCCATCCCTGTTGGACAGATGCGGTAGTCCTAGAACCGTGGACAGCTACGGTAGTCCAGAACCGATGCGTTCTTAAGGTGCCCATCCCTTGGACCTTTTTAGGGTCCGGTACACGCCCATTCATAAAGTAAAATAACATACATGATTTTTTTTTCTTTCTATAGCAATTTTTCTTTAGCATAGTGTTCGTCATTTCTTTTCTTTTCTTAGAAATTGCTCTTTAGACATTCTTTTATTCATAATGTCATACATGTCATGGGCATACATTCAAAGTATAAATGTCATCATAACTTTCAAGCATGAGCATAGCATGGAGAAAACATAATTTCATGGTAAGAAAGTTCATAACATGCCAACTTATTATTCATGATTCATAAAACACATAATGTTCAGTTTAAAACTAAGGATGATACACCTAGGGAACTTGTTCTAATTTTTCATCTATCATGTCCTAATAAAACATAGATACCTTTAATTTAACCATAATTCAACATATATTCCACTGGTCAAAATATTTAGATAGGGTTATCATGGCATGAAAACACAACACAACATCTCACAACTCATACAACATGCATACATCGAATATCCTATTACCAAGAGACATCATCAAGTGAGGTAGTGACCTTAACCCATCCTAAAACCCAATTTAAGGTACTGATCATAAACTTCTAAGGTTCATATCAACATGAAAATGACCAAGAAACAAAAACAATTGATTCATACAACATGCATATGTTATATATTCTAACACTAGGTATTATTAGCAAGTAACATGACATCTTTAACTCTTTTATTTCTTTTCATCTATCATGGCATAATGAAACATGTATACCATTAATTCATCATATACTCTACTGATCAAAACATTTAGATAGGGTTATCATGGCATAAAAATACAACACAACATCTTAACAACTCATACAACATGCATACATTGAATACCCTATTACCAAGAGACCTTATCAAGTGAAGTAGTGACCTTAACCCATCCTAAAACCTAATTTAAGAAATTGATCAGAAACTTCTAAGGATCATATCAACATGAAAATGACAAAAATAAAAGCAATTGATTCATACAACATGCATATAATACATACTCTAACACTAGGAAGCATTAGCAAGTAACATGACATCTTTAACTCATTTTTTTGTCCTTATTTAGGGTATTAACTGAACATGTTCAGAGGGGAAACATGGCCTAAAATATATATAAAACCCTCAAACAAACATTAACAAGGAATTAAAAACCATTAGCTAGTCAAAAAGAACCCAAACATCTTCTTATGACCAAAAAGTCTATGGCTTCTTGAGAGCCTTGGCCTAAACTTTTAAGGGTCTTTTTGCTTCATCTTTTTTTTTTTTCATCATAACTCATAACTTAACATCAAGAAAACATTGGAGTCATTAGATAGCATCAAACACAAACCTAGGTCCTAAAACTCATGTTGGACGAAACTTGCTCATGGGGAAAAACTTCCCGATTTTAGCAACACATCGCAAGAACATACAAGAACATGAACAAAACATATATGAACCATTATGTTGCAGGTGAGGGGAGTCTTACCCTTGTTGTCTCAGTTATAAACCTCAAATAGAGAAACAAAAGGAAACCTTCTTGACTTTAGAGTACTCCTTGCCCTTGTAGCCTTGTAGAAGAACTTGGATCTTCAAGAGGGAGACCTCTTGTGAAGTTTTCCAAGAGGAAAACCCCTTTGGGATTTTCGGCCAAGAAGGAAGAAGAGAGGGGAGAGGAAGGGCCTTGGTGGAAGAGAAGAAGAGAAAAGTTACTTAAGCCTCTTCACTTCTCATCCGACCTCTTTATACTAAGTGAAGGGGGCAAGTGAAAGGGCATGGTGCCTCCTCTCATGGTGACTCTTCACTTCCCTTATCCTTACACCTATCTACAATTCCCTTTATCCTCCTAATAGCACTCCCTTGCTAGGTGAATTGGTTACACATGCATTCTTAAGGCTTACAACATCTCTAAGGTCTAAGGTTCAATCCTTGGCTCATTCATCATTACATTTTTTTTTATTATTATTCTTTTTGCAAGCCCATCTAAAGTAAGGCCCATTACATGATGTGTTATTTCTTTTATCCTCATGGGGTCCATTAGGATAACTAATGAAGTGCTATTTAAGACCCATTAGGAATTCCCATCATTTAGAGCCTATATAAGGCCTATTAACACTTACACTAAAATTCCCACAACTCGCACTCAATATTAGAGATAATATTGGAGGGAATTTTAGTGGGGTGTTACAATTCTCCATACCTTCTGGAAAGTTCGTCCTCGAACTTAAAATAACTCCGGAAACTTTTGTTTCATATCGTCCTCGCGTTCCCAGGTAGCTTCTTCATATTGTTGACTTTGCCACAAGACCTTGACTAAGGGCACATCTTTGTTCCTCAATCTCTTGACATCTCGATCCAGGATTCGTATGGGTTTGCTTTCATAACTCAGGTCCTCCTGGATTTGTACGGCCTGCGGCTCCATCACTTGGTCTGCATTGGGAATACATTTCTTGAGCATCGATACATGGAACACGTTGTGGATTGATGACATCTCCTGAGGTAGCCCGAGCTCGTAAGCCACCTTGCCAATTCTGTTCAGGATCTTGTACGATCCCACATAGCGCGGACTTAGCTTCCCTTTCTTCCCGAACCTCATTACTCCTTTCATAGGAGTCACTCGTAGAAACACCAAATCCCCGACACTGAATTCCAAAGGCCTACGTTGTTGATCCGCATAATTCTTCCGCCGGCTCTGAGCAGTCTCTATTCTTTGGCGGATATTCCGTATAGCTCGGGTGATGTCGTCGATGAAATCCGTCTTGAGTCCCATCTCTTTCTTTTCACCCCCTTCGTACCAACAGATCGGAGATCTACATCTCCTTCCATACAGAGCTTCATAAGGTGCCATTCTGATAGTAGCTTGGTAGCTATTATTATAAGCGAACTCCGCTAAGCATAAATATTGACACCAGCTCCCTTTGAAATCCAGGGCACAAGCTCGTAACTGTTGATGCAGTCTGGCCCTGATTGTTGTTTTGGTGTTGACACCGATTTTAGTTTAGGTTGATGATTATGATGATTATGATTAAGTCCTGATCGAGGATTAGGCATGGTATGGAAAATCCTAGCTTGGAGGTCTAGGTGTTGGAAAATCCTAACCTGGAGGGTTAGGTGTGGAAAATCCTAGCTTGGAGGGCTAGGTGTTGGAAAAGTCCTAATTCGGAAGGGTTGGGTGAAAAGTCCTAGCTTGGAGGGTTAGGTGAAAAGTCCTAACTTGGAGGGTTAGGTGCAAAGTCCCAACCTGGAGAATTAGGTGAAAAGTCCTGATGTGGAGGGTCAGGTGCTTAGCTTGGAGGGCTAGGTTGGATGAAGTTCTAACTCGGAAGGGTTGGGTGAAAAGTCCTAGCTTAGAGGGCTAGGTGAAAAGTCCTAGCTTGGAGGGCTAGGTGAAAAGTCCTAACTTGGAGGGTTAGGTGCAAATTCCCAACTTGGAGAGTTAGATGGAAAAATCCTTAGCTTGGAGGGCTAAGGTGGATGAAACCCTAGCTTGGAGGGCTAGGTTTGAGTCCCTGGATCGGTCTGGTGACCGATCAGGGATATTGGCACGCTGCTCCTTCGTGGATCGGTCTGGTGACCGATCAGGGAGCGCACAGTGAGGTTGGGAACCTACTGTGTTGCTCCTGATCGGTCCAGTGACCGATCAGGGAGCAGGCTATTGCCATGTTGCTTGGCTCCTGATCGGTCCGGTGACCGATCAGGGAGCGAACAGTGAGTGAGTTGAGTTCCCCCACGGATCAGCTCCTGAACGGTCCGGTGACCGATCAGAGACTTAGGATTTGATTTCCGAGATCACTATTCATTAGACCTGATAGGTCTGGGTGACCAATCAGGCTTCACTCTGATCGGTCTGGGGACCGATCAGGCTTCACTCTGATCGGTCTGGGGACCGATCAGGCTTCACTCTGATCGGTCACCAGACCGATCAGGCGTGTATTGCCGTGAGAGCTGGGAATCCCAGCGAAGCAGTGGATCGGTCTAGTGACCGACCCACAAGCCCTGGATCGGTCCGGTGACCGATCACTTTAATTCAAATTGCGTTGTCAGACGCTCTGAACATATCTGATTCTCTGCGCTCACTCACTGATCTTTGATTTTCTAATTGATATGCTGTGCTAACAATCTGATTAAGCTGCAAGTGACAGGGGAGGATTCAAACACTCAAGAAGAGTCAATGGAGACCTTTCCTTGGAGCAGGTTTGTCCATTTTTCCATCTCAGGTTGCAACGGCCGAGCTGCAAACTGGAGCTGAGACTGGAGCTTGGCTGAGGGAAGCTCAGGGAGTCCAGGGAGAGCTCAGTGGTAGCTGACGTTGGCAGGTGAGTAGCTGGTGGCTGCAGGGATGGTGTCATCTGACGCTTGGTGGAGAAACAAAAGGGCGGAAGAAGGCTTCGTTGAAGCAGTGTTCACGAAACAGTTTTTGCTTGAGTTCTTCCTGTGCCTTTGAGTTCTCCACAACTTGCTTGCGTGATCTGAAGTTCCATCTTGTGCAAGCATCTGAAATCAGAGAAGCAACCGTTCTCTACTTGAGCACCTGGAGGAAGGAACAAGAAGTTTCGAGTCCAACAGCGAGAAGACACGGGGAAAGGGTCCTTGCATGAGATCGTCGCTGGGTGGAGCTTTGAGGGAGCTTGCTGTGTTCTTGTCTTTGCCAAGTGCTAAGTAAGATCTTTCTTGTGTTTCATTGTACTTAAACTTATATCTTTGATTGAAACGCTGTGGAGAGGTTTCTCCACTGAGAAAGAGGTTGCT
>JAGFNQ010004887.1:262491-284353 GCA_024364735.1 Boesenbergia rotunda | reverse complement strand
CCACTGTACAAGGAGTATTTTGAAGATTCCAGTTGTTCTGCCCGACATTTGGAGAAACTGCTAATAAAGTCTACATCCAATGACAAGCTGTACTGTCAGTTGTATATACTCTATTTTTTCAGTACAGTGCTATTTTGTGGTACTAGCAGCAACTTGCCATTCCTGCCGTGTCACTTATTGATTGTGTAGATGATTTTGACAATCTACGAAACTATAATTGGTGCAATGCCGTGTACAATTTCATGGCTCCTCAGTTGGGAGCCATTGGAAAGGAGGTGACATTGAGGCATAGAAGACATGTAGGTGATTCAACCCAACCGGCCAAGGCTCCCTTGCTCAAGGGATTTCCAAATATTTTGGCTGTAAGTTATAGTTACTTATACCTTCTGATATAATTTGATGATGGATATAATTTACTGATTATAATGATGTTGCAGGTATGGGTTACTGAACATATTAGTATTGCTACTCCTCAACATCCTCAAAAATTGCCAAGAATACTTCGCTGGACTTGGCCTAAAGCCCACGTTGAGAGTATCAAGAGGATGATAGACCGTGTGGCCACAGATTCAATTATTGTTGATTTAATTCCGTTTGATATAGAGCATGATTTGGTACCTGCCTATTATCCTCCAACTCAACCACTTGAGGTACACTCTGAGGAATTACAGCAAGTACCAGAAGGAAGCCAGGCACCACAAGGAAGGCAACAGGCCTTACAAACGGTAGCCTGCAATATATGTATACAAAAACAAGAACAAATTGAGACCTTACAACACGATTTAAATATAGCACTTAAAAGTTTGGAGGAAGCCACAAGTGAGACAGCAACAGCCATCAGTGCCAAGGATCAAATTATTGCTCAGAAAGAAGCAATCATTGCAGAGAAGGAGTCGCAACTTAAACAAAAGGATGACATCATTGTTGAAAAGGATATAATAATTGGTGACAAAGTTTCGCAGCTTAAAGTACAAGAGGAGCGTAATGAAAAAAAACTAGCTGCAAGAGAGAAGATCATACTTCAGTGTAACCAAAGAATCAAGAAGCTGTATGAACAATTGCAAAGCAAAGGGACAGATGAAGATGAGCCACTTGCCAAAAAATTAAAAAAAACTCAGTTCACACAAGACTACCAGCCCAAAGGCAAGGGCAAACAAGTTGTTCAGGATGAGGATGAGGATGAGGATGAAGATGAAGATGATGATGAACATGACGCGGCTCCTGCCCCATCAATCTCAGATACTACAACGCAAACAAATAAATCTGAGACCTCCAGACAAACAAACATATCTGAATATCACGCAGCTAAAGCTAAAGAATTTCAAAAGGTCAAAAGCAAAATCTTGAGGAATTCCAGGGCAATTTTTAAGAAGAAGCCTAAAGATTCAGAGATTGCTGAAACATTATTAAAGCTTAGTAAATTAAAGTGAGTTAGTTGCTATTGCATTTGGAAAAATATTGTAAAACAATGATGATTATTGACATTCATTAATAAAATTGAATCTTCAAGCATTTCATTAAGTTTCTTATCTTATTTGCATGTAGGTATGAGTTGAACCCAGTATGGTCCAATGGGACCTTTACATTAGATATACTATCTTTTTTGACAATATTTGATTGGAATGACTACACTACCGGGGATTGCATCAATGCATACTGGACTATTCTTGGAAATGAAGCAAAAGCGTGTAACTCACCATACCAGCCCTCCATATTGTGTGGGGTGGGGTTTGATGTAAGTGAATTACCTACTTAATCATTATTATTTTTTTCTATGATTTAGTCCACTGACACTTACTTTTTAATAACCATAGGATCTTTTTGAGGCGATTCACGCTCACGCTTTTGAACAAACTATTGCTACTGATACGGATAAGCCGATTAGATATATCATATGTCCTCTAAATAATGCAGACGATCATTGGCATCTAATGGTTATTGACCTCGTGGAAGGTTGTATCCATCATTATAATTCTCTCGGCGCCACAGAAGGGTACACTGCTAAATTTGAAAAAACTGTAAGTTTTCTACTTCATAGATATACCTCAACAAAAAGGTTCATACCAATATAATTGTTACTAATGTCATATCTGTGTAGGTGGCGTTTTTCAAAAATATGACCTGGGATTATTACAAGACATGGCATAAAGGATTGCCTGCCATATCTGGGACAGAGTTTACTAAAATTGTTGTACAAGGACCCACCCAATCCAGATCGTAAGAGGATGTTTATTTTTGTTAAAAATAACAATGCATTTCATAGTTGATCTTATAAGATGACAACAATGTCAATATTGGTTTTTCAGGTCGGATTGTGCCTTTTTCATGATGCGGTATGCAGAAAGTCTAGTTTTCCAAAGATCTACAGATTTTAGCCAAAAGGATATGAAAAATTATCGATTTCAAGTGGGCTATAAAATAATGAGAGACAAGTGTTGGAAGCTAAATCTGTAACTAGAGTTTTTGTTCATACTATGCATATGTAATTGTCAGCACAAACATTGTATTTGTAATTATACAATCCATGTACTCCTTCTCAAATCAATGAAACTTTGCTTCGAATCATTGTTTTTGTCTCATATATGATCTGTAATCTGTAAATGTTGTCGAATTTTTTCAGTAATATTGAACCTTGTTTTTGCTAGAATCATTTGAAATGAGGACCACATTGGGCCTGAAACAAAAGCATTTTAGGAAACCCAGTCCTAGGGCCTGAAACAAAATGATTTAGTTGTATAATGTAAGTTTAATGACAAACAATATATGTTTGTAGTTAAAATGTATGTAAACCATTTTGATAATCCACTGGAGCATTGCTTTCGATCCTTGTTATTGTCTAAAACTGTAATCTATAATCTGTCCTCTTGTCGATACTATAAGCAATATTGAACCTTACTTTTCCTCTACCCTAATTTTAAATCACAGCCCACGCTAGGCCTGAAATGAGATGATTTTAGGCCCACTCTGGGCCTGAAATAATATCATTTCAGGCCCAGCGTGGGCCTGAATGAGATGATTTCAGGCCCACGCTGGGCCTGAAATAGAATTATTTCAGGCCCACGATAGAATTATTTCAGGCCCAGTGGCCTGAATAGAATTATTTCAGGCCCAGCGTGGGCCTGAATGAGATGATTTCAGGCCCACGCTGGGCCTGAAATAATATTATTTCAGGCCCAGAGTGGGCCTGAAATCATCTCATTTCAGGCCCAGAGTGGGCCTGAAATCATCTCATTAGAATGATTAAATATTTTATATAAATATACATGTTGTGAGATTATTTTTAATATTAAACAAAAAAATAGAGTACCTACATAGATATTGCATACTACAATTTAATTCCATCCACATCATTACCTCATTTTTTCAGAATTTGGCACAGCAGGAGGTTTGTTTCATGGACCTATGATATTTTGAATTCTCAAAGCTCATTACCAGTAGTTAAAGTTTAGATAGCTAGGAGATGGTATTTTTGGTCTCCAAACATAGTCCTAATGATTATCAATTACGTGTTAATACAGTATCAGTTGGCACAGAACAATGATTCAACAAAGCAAACAAACAAACAAACGGTCTCAAATGACATATATTCACAAACCATAGGACTTCAGGACTTCAAGACCAGAAATTACATTTTGGTAGGTTTCAAAATCCGAACACTTCACAACTGCTCATTTTGGTAGTTCCATTAGTGGGTTTTGCTCAAAACCCACTGATGGACCTCCCATATCTGGATTTCTGAAAAATCATTATCAACAGTTAGGGATGAGGTTGGAGAAAGTATTTTAGGTGTCCATAACCTAAAATATATAATTTTGTCCAAAGCTATATGTGTAGTTTAGTTCCATCAGTGGGTTTTGAGCAAAACCCACTGATGGACCTCCCATATCTGGATTTCTGAAAATCCATTATCAGTAGTTTGGGTTTAGGTTCTAGAAAGTATTTTAGGTGTCAGAAACATCAAATTATAATTTTTTCCAAACCTATAGGTGTAGTTTAGTTCCATCAGTGGGTTTTGAGCAAAACCCACTGATGGACCTCCCATATCTGGATTTCTGAAAATCCATTATCAGTAGTTTGGGTTTAGGTTCTAGAAAGTATTTTAGGTGTGAGAAACATTAAATTATAATTTTTTCCAAACCTATAGGTGTAGTTTAGTTCCATCAGTGGGTTTTGAGCAAAACCCACTGATGGACCTCCCATATCTGGATTTCTGAAAATCCATTATCAGTAGTTTGGGTTTAGGTTCTAGAAAGTATTTTAGGTGTCAGAAACATCAAATTATAATTTTTTCCAAACCTATAGGTGTAGTTTAGTTCCATCAGTGGGTTTTGAGCAAAACCCACTGATGGACCTCCCATATCTGGATTTCTGAAAATCCATTATCAGTAGTTTGGGTTTAGGTTCTAGAAAGTATTTTAGGTGTCAGAAACATTAAATTATAATTTTTTCCAAACCTATAGGTGTAGTTTAGTTCCATCAGTGGGTTTTGAGCAAAACCCACTGATGGACCTCCCATATCTGGATTTCTGAAAATCCATTATCAGTAGTTTGGGTTTAGGTTCTAGAAAGTATTTTAGGTGTCAGAAACATCAAATTATAATTTTTTCCAAACCTATAGGTGTAGTTTAGTTCCATCAGTGGGTTTTGAGCAAAACCCACTGATGGACCTCCCATATCTGGATTTCTGAAAATCCATTATCAGTATTTAGGGGTGAGGTTGGAGAGAGTATTTTAGGGTTTAGGGATAAAATATGTAATCCAACTTGGGGGATGAAGTCAAAATATAATATGGTTAAGGGTGATCCTCAAATAATATTTATTTCAGGCCCACGGTGGGCCTGAAATGTTTTTATTTCAGGTCCACGGTGGGCCTGAAATAAATGTATTTCAGGCCCACTATGGGCCTGAAATATCTTTATTTCAGGCCCACCTTGGGCCTGAAATAAAGTTATTTCAGGCCCGACGTGGGCCTGAAATTATAATTTGAGGTTTGTAACACCTCAACTCCACTGAAGGACCCATTGATGAGGTTGGAGAAAGTATTTTAGGTGTCGACAACATCAAATTATAATTTTTTCCAAACCTATAGGTGTAATTTAGTTCCATCAGTGGGTTTTGAGCAAAACCCACTGATGGACATCCCATATCTGGATTAATGAAAAAAAATTATCAACAGTTAGGGATCAGGTTGGAGAAAGTATTTTAGGTGTCGGAAACCTCAAATTATAATTTTCTCCAAAGTATAGGTGTAGTTTAGTTCCATCAGTGGGTTTTGAGCAAAACCCACTGATGGACTTCCCATATCTGGATTTCTGAAAATCCATTATCAGTAGTTAGGGTTGAGGATCTAGAAAGTATTTTAGGTGTCGGAAACCTCAAATTATAAATTTTTCCGAAGCTATAGGGCTAGTTTAGTTCCATCAGTGGGTTTTGAGCAAAACCCACTGATGGACCTCCCATATCTGGATTTCTGAAAATCCATTATCAGTAGTTTGGGTTTAGGTTCTAGAAAGTATTTTAGGTGTCAGAAACATCAAATTATAATTTTTTCCAAACCTATAGGTGTAGTTTAGTTCCATCAGTGGGTTTTGAGCAAAACCCACTGATGGACCTCCCATATCTGGATTTCTGAAAATCCATTATCAGTAGTTTGGGTTTAGGTTCTAGAAAGTATTTTAGGTGTCAGAAACATTAAATTATAATTTTTTCCAAACCTATAGGTGTAGTTTAGTTCCATCAGTGGGTTTTGAGCAAAACCCACTGATGGACCTCCCATATCTGGATTTCTGAAAATCCATTATCAGTAGTTAGGGTTGAAGTTCTAGAAAGTATTTTAGGTGTCAGAAACATCAAATTATAATTTTTTCCAAACCTATAGGTGTAGTTTAGTTCCATCAGTGGGTTTTGAGCAAAACCCACTGATGGACCTCCCATATCTGGATTTCTGAAAATCCATTATCAGTAGTTAGGGTTGAAGTTCTAGAAAGTATTTTAGGTGTCAGAAATATCAAATTATAATTTTTTTCCAAACCTATAGGTGTAGCTTAGTTCCATCAGTGGGTTTTGAGCAAAACCCACTGATGGACCTCCCATATCTGGATTTCTGAAAACCCACAAATGGACCTCCCATATCTGGATTTCTACAAAACCATTATCAGTATTTAGGGGTGAGGTTGGAGAGAGTATTTTAGGGTTTAGGGATAAAATATGTAATCCAACTTGGGGGATGAAGTCAAAATATAATATGGTTAAGGGTGATCCTCAAATAATATTTATTTCAGGCCCACGGTGGGCCTGAAATGTTTTTATTTCAGGTCCACGGTGGGCCTGAAATAAATGTATTTCAGGCCCACTATGGGCCTGAAATATCTTTATTTCAGGCCCACCTTGGGCCTGAAATAAAGTTATTTCAGGCCCGACGTGGGCCTGAAATTATAATTTGAGGTTTGTAACACCTCAACTCCACTGAAGGACCCATTGATGAGGTTGGAGAAAGTATTTTAGGTGTCGACAACATCAAATTATAATTTTTTCCAAACCTATAGGTGTAATTTAGTTCCATCAGTGGGTTTTGAGCAAAACCCACTGATGGACATCCCATATCTGGATTAATGAAAAAAAATTATCAACAGTTAGGGATCAGGTTGGAGAAAGTATTTTAGGTGTCGGAAACCTCAAATTATAATTTTCTCCAAAGTATAGGTGTAGTTTAGTTCCATCAGTGGGTTTTGAGCAAAACCCACTGATGGACCTCCCATATCTGGATTTCTGAAAATCCATTATCAGTAGTTAGGGTTGAGGTTCTAGAAAGTATTTTAGGTGTCGGAAACCTCAAATTATAAATTTTTCCGAAGCTATAGGGCTAGTTTAGTTCCATCAGTGGGTTTTGAGCAAAACCCACTGATGGACCTCCCATATCTGGATTTCTGAAAATCCATTATCAGTAGTTTGGGTTGAGGTTGGAGAATGTAGATTAGGTGTCCGAAACATCAAATTATAATTTTTTCCAAACCTATAGGTTTAGTTTAGTTCCATCAGTGGGTTTTGCTCAAAACCCACCGGTTGAACCTCCTATATCTGATTTATATAATATATATTGTTGATTAGATTATATAATGATTTTTAGAATAATAATAAATATTTACCTACAAGATGTAACAGAATAGATCATTTGGCACACAACAGTGCAGCAACTGGCACACAACAGTGCATTATCAGTTATTATATCCGACCGTATCACTTGGCACACAACAATGCAACAACTGGATTTGAATAAACATCACCCAATTGTTTTCTTTTTGTTGACAATATATTATATAGAATAACAACATCTACATAATCATAACAACATCCACATAAGGAGATTTTTCCATACAAATGGATGTTAATCAACAGCAATGGATTTTTACATCACCAATACAGTTTTCAGATTATCTCAAGTTTTACAAAACATGTCTGTCAGAATATTAACTGTCAGCTCAAATCTGATTCTACTCATGTCTCCTTGTTTGAAATCCATCTTCTCATCATATAGGAGACATCGAACATATTGCATGACAAAGAAGGCACAGTCCACGCTGAAATTAACAAACACTTTTTTAGATTTCAATAAGTGGGTTTATAAAATACTTTCTTATTTTAAAAAATAAGAAAGTTCTTCCTCATTTAGTTACCTATGTTCTTGTTGGGGACATTTTTGTCTGACGGAGGACCATTTGTCCAAGGGATGATGACTTTGTAGATACGGATGAATAGCCGTAAGTTCCTCGCGAGTATATTCTTTAAGTTCTTTTACCTGTCAAACATATCATGAATTTATTAATCACCATCAATGACATTTTAGAGAAAATGATGACCATATATAAGAATAAAGGAAGATAGCTCACCGCTGTGTCAAATTCATGCTTATATTTACGACCACTAGCAAGAGAATTAAAATGATTAAAAGTCATGGATTCTGTATCCACCGCTAACAAGTGAAAGTGTGTATTATCACTGCACAAAGGGATTAAAATAAATCTAAACCCTTGTTCAAGCATATCAGTCTTCATCACTTGTTGCAGGGAAATCTTTCTTGACGATCTGATTGATGCCTACAAATATGCATTCACAAAATTAATAATACCCATATCATAATATTAGGTCTTGTACAATATATCTGTTTAATTAATATACATCACTTACTGTGAAGAAGGTTGAACAATATATTGACTTGTTGTATGGCCTACCACATGCGGATGCTCCCCTAAATAAAATTTTACAAAAGGCATCAATGACCTCGCCTTTTGTAAAAACCTCTCCATTGAGGATTTGTAAGAATGAATGCAAATTCAAAGCAAAGGGTGCATCCTCCCAGATAAATTCATTTGCCAACCTGCCATGTAAATTGATATGATTATATATTACATAAGAAGATATATTAACTAACGTAAACTATAATATTTTGTAACTTACTTTAGATTCTCCAATCTATTTATCAGGTAGACCACTTCTTTATTTTATTTTTCTTCTTTGTATTCATAAAATGTTTCTTCACAAACTACATCAATAAAATTTATTTAGCCCAAACTAATTATTGACCAAATTCAATACAATTTATGTATTTTAAATGAAATTAACACACTTACATCAATGCCTTGTTGCCTCATTTTGTATAGTTCGGAGGTTCTTCTTGTTTCCTCCTCTATGTCTTCTTCAGACATGACTTCCATTACATCGTAAATGTTTCCTCTTGCTTCATCCATATCCTCCTCACTAAGTTTCCTTTTTCCCTTGTCCATAACAATTGATATTTGTTTCCTGTCCCGCTTCCCCTTAGGTAAAAGCTGGTGCCATACTGGACTGTCAATTGGAGTATCCCTGTAATCATACCGAGTTCGGTCACGTCCTCTCCTAGGTGTACAAGATACTGGATCAGAAAGAGGATCGACTACAGGATAACTTTCTTGACCCTCCATGCCTTTTTTTTCAATAATTGAAATAATTCCTTAACCCTTTCATTCAAACATATATTCTCCTCTGTTAGCTCCTTGATTCGGTTGTCCTTAAGAATGCATTCACCACATAGGCTAACATCTCCTTCTGATGTCTCCATTGGTCGTGGTATGTCATCACCGATATCAAGGTTCTCAAACAATGTGTTCTCATGTAGGGTAGGAATTAATTCAACAATAACCTGTCAATTACGAAGTACACAAATGTTACTACCTCTCTATCTAACTCAGATAGATCACATTTAAGAATAATTACCTCT
The DNA here is from genome assembly GCA_024364735.1 of Boesenbergia rotunda. Lineage (NCBI taxonomy): Eukaryota > Viridiplantae > Streptophyta > Magnoliopsida > Zingiberales > Zingiberaceae > Boesenbergia > Boesenbergia rotunda. The sequence continues at coordinate 275,100 of JAGFNQ010004887.1, read as the reverse complement.
TCAGACGAGAGTCGGTCGACAAGGCCCCTCACCCTACTAATATGCGAAGGAATATTCCTCCACTTATTTATTCGGGGCCCTTCAACATTGAATGGTTTTTGAATTGGTACATGCTCCAAAAACCATACCTACACAAATTTTTGCAGCCAAATACATTAATGACATCAAAATATTATAAAATTTAACAAGATAATTCTACTCACTGCCAAAAGCCCTGCAAATCCCTTTAGGTAAGGGAGGTTGGTGGTGCTCTGGTTTCCCTGAGTTGATGAAAATAAGTCCCCAATCTTAGGTAATTGTGGAGACAAAAATTGATGGATAGCTTCTACCCAATTGAATCTACCTAGATTGTCATAATCATCTACTATATCTACAAGACCTAGAGGAACCTTATATGTACTAGATGAAAATAAAACACAAACAAATATATACAAAATATAAAATTTACACACTAATAACACATCATCCTCTGATTCAACACTTTTAGAAAAATGTTTAAGTAACTCCTCAAGTCTTGTTCTTGTAGGTTGTTTTTCTTTTGAGAAGTAAGTACGATAGAGGTCACCCGATGCTTTAGTTGAATTAATAGGGACCGAAACACCACGGTCCACTATACCCAGTATCAATGCAACATCTCGTCTGGAGAACGCAACCGGTACACCTGAAACAATTACAATATTTAGTTATCATCAAGAATATAGGCTTGAAATTATTCCACGTTGGGCCTGAAATGATTTCAATACAGGCCCGACGTGGGCCTGAAATGAATTCAATTCAGGCCCGACGAGGGCCTGAAATGAATACATTTCAGGCCCGACCAGGGCCTGAAATGAATACATTTCAGGCCCGACCAGGGCCTGAAATGAATTCATTTCAGGCCCGAGGTGGGCCTGAAATGTATTCATTTCAGGCCTACCGAGGGCCTGAACTAAATTAACTTCAGGCCCTCGGTAGGCCTGAAATGATTTTATTTCAGGCCTACCGAGGGCCTGAAGTCATTTTCACTTCAGTCCCTCAGTAGCCCTAAAATGAAATGATTAAACTTTATCAAAAACTAATCATTTGAGGCCATCTATATTACTGTCTTATCTTACTATAGATACTATAGATATTGTCTACAATTCATAACTAAAACTATTACCTGAGAATTTAAAACCTTGCGAGGTTGAATCCCAACTTTCAAATATATTAACCAAAATTCCACGGATATGCTGCAATTCTTGTATGTCCAGGAAAAAACTGAAAGGCGACCCTTTGATCTTCGCAATGTGTCGATCATTTAAAATGTCAAATTCTTCAAAAAATTGTTTAAAGTGGCCTAAAATACTGCACCAACGTAATTTTTGTCCAATGTCATCTGAATCCTACAGTTTATATACAGTACAAATTTATTCAGCAAAATAATTTTAAACATGTTGACAAACAATGCTGGTTTGACCTAAGCATATCGCTAACATACCTTGGTGGATAATGCCAAGGAAGAAGACGCTGAACCACGTACAGACCTTTTGCCTGACATTATCAAATAAATCCAACGTGCAGAAACCCTAACCCCTTGGTGTATTATGCCGATTAGTCTCCACTTCAACGTTAACACTAAAACCCACCTCAGGATCACACAGAAACGCTTTCGAGCAATGCCTAGGTTTTGGTTGTCCGCAGGGATTCGGGGGATGAGCTCGCGACTATATCACAGCTAGGGCACGTAGGACTGCAAGAAGGCGAGTTCTTGCGCTGAGAGAGGTTGAGAGTGAGCTTTTATCCGAAATGAAGGACTTCCATTTACGTTGTTGCGCTGAGAGAGAACGGAGAAAATTTCCACTGCTACACATCCGAACCACAAATTAATATTTTATTGATAAAGTGGTTCGGTTGTCTCGAAACTGTGTCTGATAAAGTTATTCATTGGCGGGAGGGGTATAAAAGTAACTTCACTATATGGGATGCGCCCTTTGGTATAATAGAAACCATGGTACTCATTTCGGTAATTACGAATAGTTGGATACGCCCTTTGGTAAATTGCCCAATAATATTTAACATAATATTTTTCCTATAATTTTCTTCTTAATTAATCATCTACAGCTCATGTTCTAAGCAAGTTTCCCATGCATGAATCTTAAGGAGGTAATCTTTCTTGATTGTCTCACTTGATAGATTTTAATTCACCATTTGAAAAGCATTAGATTTTTTTTTCATATACTTGTTCAATTCCACGATTTCCTTCTTGAATTCATTAATCATTTATCATTCCAGGATATGGGTTAATCTAAGACACGTGAATATCCTAAGGGCACGGATACAAAATAGGTCAAGATCCATTCATGTGGGCCCAAGAGAATCCAACACTAAAACCATGAGGTCTATGGCCATTAGAACCACAACCACAACTTTCCATTATATATATCCTATTAAATATTTTTAAAGTATTAATAAGTATTTAATGACAAAAAGTAATTGTTTAATAAAAATTTAGAATTAAAGCTTATCTCAATGCAAAGAAATGCATTGTTGGAATGCCGATATGCTTACAATGGTGTTGGCACCACGGTAAGGAATTATAAAGATTAAGGGGAGAGATTATTATAAAATAGATAATAAAATAATAAAGTTACAGAGATTAGTTAGAACATTAGAGTGAACGTGAGTTTAGCAAATGGGAGATAAGAGAGGGAGTTGACAGTATGATGAGTTGACTTGAGAGTATGAGAATAAGAGTTGTTTGTATAAAGGATGAGGGGTGGGATTGAGAATATTTATAGGAAAATTTAGGAATATTTCAAAGTTAATTTGGTCATTTAAGATAAAAGTTAACCCAAATACACCATGATTCAAGCCATTTAGTTTGCCCTCGGAACTAGGCCTAAGTATTAAGTTAAAACCGAACCAAACCAAATTAACCGAAACCAAATTAACCGGATTTTTTGAATTAACCAAACCGACAGAATTTTTCAATAGAATTAGAACAAACTGAACCGTTAATTCAAAACTAAATTAAACAAATTAATCGAAATTTTTAGAATCATCATAGATTTAATCAATACCGAAATTAATTTTTTTTAATAATGATGGAGAATGGGAGATTTACCCGTTCATTTTTTTGGTTCAGTTTTTATTTCGGTTTAACCAAATAAGGAATTTTAAAACCGAACCAAATTAACCCAAAAAAACTGATTTTTTTAACCAAAATAACCGAACTGAATTTAAATCCGATCGATTTGGTTGGTTTGTTCGGTTTAACCAAACTTTTGTTCACCCCTACTCGGGACTGAATTGAGCCAACCCAACATGTAGGTTGTACCTTGCCTACAAGTCAAGCAGCCTGCCCACCCCAACCCCTAATCAGGTTGGGCTCATTCTGGTCCAATTTCCACTTCTACACGGCTCAACACCTCAATTCTGTTAAAAATTAATTTTGAGAATTCATGCATATGCATGTTGAGAATTAAAGCACATGCATGCACTATATGGTTTCAAGGACCTAGTAAATAATGTTCAAATTAAATTAAGTGATAATCAATGTCATTCTAGAACTATCTACCATGTATTTATAAGATTGTAGTGGCTACGTCACAAATATGCTCAATATAAGATGTTAAGTTATTCTTTACTTCAAAATCTATCTGCATCAGAGTGCCTATATACTCTCTTACTTTTTTTTTATAGCAAATACCCTCTTCCAATACTCTCCAAGGCAAGTTCCAATTTTTGATGGAGAGCACTATGATTATTAGAGTAGTCTGACGGAAACATTTTTCATCTCATAGTATCTCTGAAAAGTAATTGAGGAAAGCTATGAAGAACCGCCAACAAAAACCCTTCAGCCTGGATAAATGCTCAACAAAGGCAATATAAAGAGGATGTGAAAAAGGATACAAATGCACTATGATAGATGCAGGGATTAAGCAAGTCGATGCTTGGGAAGTTAAAAAAAAAAAGAATTTCAAGGCTCAGAGAAAATCACTGTCATCAAACTACGACCTCTGTGAACCAATTTTAATAATTTATCCATAAAAGAAACTGAAAGGATACGAGATTTGCATTTTGTTTAGAAAAAATTGCTGAGATAGTTATTTAAGTAGAAGTTGTGATGACAATATAAAAGAAAACACAACCACCACCAAGTCTTATCCCACTAGGTGGGATCGGCTATGTGAATCCTCCTCCGTCATTAGACTCTATCTCCTACTATATTAACATTTATATTTAAATAAATTTTATTTTATTTTATTTTATTTTGTTGTTGCTAATCAAATCCTTTTTTTTTATCTTTTTCTTCCTCATTTGATTTGTACATTTGTCATAGTCCCACATCGGCTTACTATAACATTTACTGGTTGTCTAAGTATATGGTCGTACCATATTAAACGTGTTTCTCAGATTTTCCCTCAATAGGTACAACCCTAACTTTCTCTCTAATATTTTCATTTCTTATCATATCCATCCTTGAATATCCGCGCATTCACTTTAACATTCTCATCTCTACAACTCTCATTTTTGGTTCATGTGCCCGAGTCATAACCCAACATTCAACTCAGCATAGCGGGTATAACCGTCGTTTTGTAAAATTTTCTTTTAAGTCTTAAAAGTACTTTACGATCACAAAGAACACCTGAAGCTCTCCTCAATTTCAACCATCCTACTTGTATTCTATTTAAAGCATCTCTCTCAATCCCTCTATCCTTTTATAAAAATGATACTAAATACTTAAAATTCTCAATCCAAGCCACATATTGTTGCGGGAAGCTAAAATGTCGGAGGGAAGCTATCAAGAAGGTCCAATCCACCGTGTCAAAAGTCTTTTGTAAGTCCACTTTGAGCAAACATTTTAGTGAACCCCGCTTCCATGCATATTTTCGCAACAATTCTTCAGCAAGATGGATGTTTTCAACTATGGATCTATCTTCGACATAGGCAGGCCTATGCAAGATCCAGAATTCTGCTCAAAACCATGCGAAGTTTAGTTGCTAGCATCTTAGAGATGATTTTGTAGATCACTGTACAGTAGGATATTAGTCTATAGCATGTGGTGGACGATGCATGTTCTAATCACTACAAGAATTTTTGCAATCAACAACGCCCAATCGACAACGTTTTTTAAAAAAAACGTTGTCTTTTTTTGTTTTACAACGTTTTTAGTGAAAAGCGTTGTCTATGTGTTTTACTTTTTAATAACGACAACGTTTTATAATGATGCGATGTGCTTAGTGTTGTGGTTTCGGATGAAAGACAACGTTGTTACAAAAGCGTTTTTTTAAAGCGTTGTTGTATTTCCCGCTAAAATAAAAAACACATTGTCAACCCTTGGCGGCTCGCGAAAAATCTCTCCGCGCTTCTTTTCTCCGCGAAATATCTCCCTCCATCTCCCTCGTCCTCTCCTCTCCACCTCCCTCGTCCTCTTCTCCTAGCTAACCACCAAGAAGTATCCTCCACGAGCTCTTCGTCCGTCGAGTGGAAACTGAACCCCAGCGGCAGCGGCAGTAGAGAAGAACGAGGAAAGAGAGGCAGCGGCAGTAGAGAAGAACGAGGGAACGAAGCGGCAGTAGAGAGGCAGCGGCAGTAGAGAAGAACGAGGGAACGAAGTCTGCCGTCTTCTCCTCGCTCCCAACTCCTTTTGTCATTTCGCGTTGCCGCTTGATCTCCGGGTAATTTATGTTTTTTACTTACAGATCTGGGTTGTTGCTTCAATTTTGGGCGAGAAAACATTCCGATCGTTTGAACTACCTAAGCTTCTATTGACAGTTAGGTCGTTCCTTGCTGTGGGTTCTAAGGGACTGATGTTTGTTGACTTTTAGTTATAGATAATCGACCTCACTGCATCGCGTGCGATTTGCCGGCTTCAATCTTGAATCTGTGGGTTATCGTTCGTTTTGAATCTAGATTTTGCTTTCATCCTAACAATGACCCGCAGTCAAAATCTTGTTGCCTGTTTATTGTGGGGAAAGATTTTTTCCCCCCCAAAACAGCATCTTAATGCCTCACAAACCCTAGATAATGTTCCGTAGGCGTCCCAAGTGGTAAATTTTGTTATCCTCGTTGTATTTTTTTCCCCCTGTTTAGTCTTTTGACCCATTAGTCCCTTCTATTTTGGCTCTTTAATACCTTGTATGAAAGAAAACCAGCAAATCATAGTGCCAACCCGTAAAATTTGTTGCATTTGAAATTGATCCATATTATTTTCCTTGTTTAGGCAATGGGATAGCGTGTATTTGCACTTTCTTTGTGATTAACTTTTTTTTTGAGTCCTTTCTCCCCTTTTTACTCCATATACGGAATGCATATTGCCAGTTTTTTTTTTGTATTAAACGATAGGAATACAAAATAAACTAGTTAATTAGGATAACCATTAATTGCTTTTGCAGATTACTAGGTGAAAGTTTTACTGTTGAATCTTGCTTCTGGTTTTCATAGTTTTCGACTAGTTCACAGTGCAATATTTACTGAAGAAAATTTGAATCATTTAATTTTTATTTTCGGATACTTAATTGTTGCAATTTTTCATTGTCCTTCAACAATTCACTAAAGTCTAGAAATGGAATTCTGTCAAGTTGGGTGCAAGAAAGTTTAACTAGTGCAGTGGCTGATGGATTGTATAGTTGTTTCTATTCATGCTGGAGGTAGATATAAGAGCATTAGTAGCTAAATATTTGAGCAAGAGATCTTTGCCAAATATAATTGCTGTACCTTTTTCTCTTCAACATGTAATCATGCTTTTGAACATAGCTTGACACTAGTTAAGAGTCAATTTTTGTTGATAATGTAACAATTAACAATATCATAGATAAAATATCTGTTTTCCTGTTAGAAATCAACCTATCTTAATGCTGCAAACAAACTTCATGAAAAATAAATCTTCCTGTTTGCTTTTTGTTGAAGTTCATTCATTATTTGGTTTATTATTGGTTTCAGGATAGATATGGATATGTAAAATACAGTTGTCAGACAATATTCTTATGCTTGTTTTATTTTATTATCATGGGATAATGAAGCTATGTGAATGCTTTTAGAGCAGAGTCAAATGAAACTTTCATTTAGCAACAGGTTGTAATGAACAAAAGATTCTGAACTTTGCATGATTGAAGTAGCAAGGCTCTGGATGAACTATTGAGGAAATTGTATACGTTGCTAGCTAATTAGGAGGATGGTAGTCTCTGAGATAAAATGGTTTGAACAATTTTTCTCTAATGAAGTTATAAAAAAAATATGGAATCTAGAGATGCACCTTCAGAACACTTCTTGTTAGATAGAAATGGTTTTCATTTATGCTGGACTGGTGGAAATATTTTATTTCCTTGCATATTCTACAGATGTATGGAAGCAACTCCTAGTTTGGCTTGCGCGAACAAATGTGTATTCTGTTGGAGGCACCACACAAATCCTGTTGGCAAGAGCTGGCAATGGAAAATGGACAATCCTCTTGAGATTGTAGATGCTGCAGTCAGTGAGCATACCAAAATGATTAAGCAAATGAAAGGTGTTCCAGGTGTGTCTTGCTTTCCTATTGTTTTAGCGCAGCTGATACAAATGTTTTCCCTTTTGCATGTTTGTTCACAATGTATCATAATCATCATCATAAGGCCATGAAAAAATTCCAATTATTTGGGGTCAGCTACACGGAGCTATAATGCTAATATGTCCAGGTCAATTAAATCATAAGGCCGTTTCCTGAAAACACTTGATTGATTGTTTTCTTGATTTTGTTCACCTTATAATATATTGCTTTACTAAACTTCAATTACTTATCAATTTATACAAATTACATAATATTGTACTTTCTATTATGACTATATATGCATGCATATATTGTATAGATAAATTTATCGGAACTCATGAGTTAAGCGCCCTATCATCTGGTAATTTTTCCTTGATATATGTTTGTCAAGTATAGTCTTTACTTTTTTTTTCTTGTTATGTGTTTGTCTATTATAGTCTCTTTTTTTCTTTCTCTTTTTCAGCAATATTATCTTATATATAGCTTAAGTTTTCATTTAATTCAAGACTTGCTGATTTAGTGATTCATCCTATTTATTTCATCAAAGTGGGAATAACTTGATGCTATTTTCTCCATTTGCTGCAGGTGTAAAGACAGAACGTCTGTCTGAAGGTCTTTCTCCTAGACATTGTGCTTTGTCACTTGTTGGTGAACCAATCATGTATCCTGAGATTAATGCACTTGTTGATGAGTTACATCGGAGACATATATCTACTTTCCTTGTCACAAATGCTCAATTTCCTGATAGGATAAGGATACTGAAGCCCATCACTCAGGTTTTGTTCTTCCTATGTCATAAATATGATATAGAATTTGATATTAACTTATATAGCCAGAAGTTTGGCTATAATGTTTGATTTCTATTTCTATGGTTGCAGTTATATGTCAGTGTAGATGTAGCTACAAAAGATAGCCTTAAGGCTATTGATAGGCCACTCTTTGGTGACTTTTGGGAGCGTTTTCTGGTGAGTATCTGCATAATTAAATAGTAATTGTTGTAATATCTCTCTCAAATGCTTAGCATGCTACATGATATAAGTTTGAAAATTTTGAATTCTTCCTTGTCAGGTGTATGTGGAATAATCTGGTTAAAATAAACATTCACAATTATAACTTGTCAGATTTTGAAATTAGAAACTTAGAATGAAGGTTTGAACAGGCTAGATTGCTCATCGAGATTGTAGGTTGACCCTATTAGATTTTGGGATTATTAGGAAATAATATTAGATATACCTTACTAAATAATTTTTTATTTGCCATCCACATAATTTTAGAAAATCCAAGCATAGAGGTGGAGCAAAATTGTTTCTATGCGGGAGCAATGTTATATTATAAAACAAATTATAAACTCATGTGGATTGGTTATTATATTATCAAGAATATTGTTTTCCAGAATAATTATTAAAATGCTTTATAATTAGAATGCATAAAAAGGACATACTTTTCACAGTAGTTGTAATTTGGATTTTAAAGCTTTAAACCATTCCATAATTGTTTTAGCTTCGACAATATTGAATATATCCTAAAAGTAAACAAACAGAAATTTGACATTTAATTTTTATATTCCATAAGTGCCGACGACATAATTTAATCAATTGAAATCTTTGCACAATGGCCTCAGTGTTGAAAGCTATTGAAAGACTTTTATCGGTGAAAGTAGCCAAATAATTATTTGACATTTAATCCCCCTATACCAAATACCATTATACAAATCACCTTTCATGAACTTCATAATTGAAAAAGTTCTCTCCACGCTTGCAATAAATTCTTAACTAAGAACAGCAATAACTTCACAAACTTAAATTAAGGGATAGAGAATGTCTTTTTTATTGTCTCATTTTTTATTTTGCCCCATAATTATGATAGTTGATGGCTAAAAACTCACATTTTGAAGTTCTTTCCTCACTTGCAACCTAAACCCATCTTTGCATCTTCGAGTTTCATGGCTTTAGCAGATTTGCTGTGGGAGGGAGCCTGTTATTTCATTGAAAGGAGACTTGGGTTGCCAGTATGGGTTGCAATGGTGAAGGCTTTATGGGATTGGGTTCTTAAGTGCTGCGGAGTGTTGTGAACATAGGAGACTCTTATTGATCTACATTTGTATTTGTAGACTGACAATTGAACAGGTCATCCCATGGTGTGTTGGATTCATGTGATGTGGGCAGTAGCAGAAGAAAGAGATTTTTGATAGGAGATGCAACAATTGTTGAGTGCATTAGGATCAGAACAAAGTAATCACTTGGCACTGCACAAGCAAAGGGAAGTTAAATCCAAGTGTGTTTGTCAAATATCTCATGACTGCATGCTTCTATTGGAGGTCTTGCAAGAGGAAGAGAGTTGTGGAAACCCAATTTAAACATGAATAATTGAAATCAGCAGTATCGGATCTTTTTTATAGTCTCGACATTATTACATGGAATAATTGATAGTGAACAATTTGTCTGCTCTTTCACTGTTCTGCTCGTTTAATTTGCCAATTGATTTATATCAAATGTCCAGTTATGATGTTGCATATGTATGGCAGTAAAAGTAGTTGATTATCTGTAGTGCTATAAGGTTCCACCACAATGTTACCTACTACCTGCATATATATTTTGGATTTTGGCTTATTGTTTGAGAGCATAAGCATCAAAAAGGCAGTGCAATAACCATTTTGATAAATTTATCAAATGTTGCATTCATGTGAGAAACAAATACAAATTTTTTACTTTGGATTTGCTTTTGATCTGCTTTGATTAACTGTTATCAGGATTCACTGAAAGCATTGCGAGACAAAGAACAAAGGACTGTTTACCGCTTAACTTTGGTTAAAGGATGGAATGCAGAAGATTTAGATGCATATGCAAACTTGCTGGGTGTTGGAAAGCCTGACTTAATTGAAATCAAAGGAGTGACTTATTGCGGCTCGTGAGTTTATACACGAGTTTTATAAATCATGCAATTTCTTTGCTCACGATACTAACTGCTGCTTGCTTGTGACAGGTCGGCTACATCAAAGTTGACAATGGATAACGTCCCTTGGCATTCTGATGTTAAAACCTTCTCAGAGGCTTTGGCCAGGAAAAGCAGCGGCGAATACGAAGTTGCCTGTGAGCATGCTCATTCTTGTTGCGTCCTTCTGGCAAAAGTCGACAGGTTCAAGATAAATGGTGAATGACACACATGGATAGATTACGAACGGTTTCATGAGCTGGTACGTTCCTTAGGAGTTCACTCTTGTAATAGCTCTTAACTCACTGCCATCTGCTAAGTTTTTCTGAAACTGGAAACAGGTGGTTTCAGGAAAGCCATTTAGGACAGAAGACTACATGGCTCGCACACCATCCTGGGCTATCTATGGTGCCGAAGAAGGTGGATTTGATCCAGATCAATCTCTTTATTGTTACATGGGCTATCTTGTCTGGGAATTCCTTGGACATTAACATGATTGTCTCAATATTTGGGTCAAAATGCTTAATCCTAACTATAGTACACTCATCTAAGTCTTATAAACCCACTCCTTAGTCTACAACTTCTCATGTTAACAAAATAGTGTATGAAGTCATTCAAAAGTTGATGTGATTTTATTTTATATTGAAAATTTTATACAACACAATAGTTCATAAATTTCAGGTTCTTCTACTTGGGCGACATCTCCTCAAAGAGTAATCCGGAAGCATATCTGGATTTTACGTTTAGATTGTATGATTGCTTTATGAAGCAGCATCATCAGCTGGATGAACCCAATGATCCTGGAAATACAGTGTTGCCTTTGATTATTAACACTCCTGGATGGGTGAAAGGTATATTTTTGAAAGATCTACTGTTACTTGATATTTTTTCTCTTTTTAAGTAGCAAAATAAGTGTTTTTTTATTATGAAAATAGCGACTTATTTTGTTGGCTAGGAACTCTTCATTGATCTTTGTTGTATCCAGGCACTGGCTTTGATCTCTTGGTTGAAATGTTAAGATATATATCTCCTACTCTAGTTGTTCAGATACACATTTCAGTTCGGAGTAAAAATCTACCAGTTGGGACATTCTGGTTGGATGCAAACCAGCAGGAACTTCATGAAGTTCCTATATTTGTTCTTGATTCAGCACGTCGAAACATTAAAAATGAATCGTGAGTTTTCATCATTCACAATTGAGTTTCTTTATGTCTGCTGAAACAATTTCCTGTACACATTGATGTCCAAATATTTAGCAAATAGAAGACTATTTGTCATTTCGGGACTTAGCTACATTGTCCACACCTTGCTTTTGAAATCGATTATTAATCTAGTTATGCTTTCTACCAAGTTTTAGATATACCAGCAGGCTATAGCTTGAGTTTGTGTGCTATAGAGCTGGACAACTTCACCTGTAAGGCTTTAACAGTGCCAAATTCTCTTTTTTTCCTGCAGTATATTAGTTCAGAAAGATGCTCGCCAAATCCGAGAACCAGCGTCTTTTTGACTATTTCAAGCAATGCTTCCCCAACAACCTAAATATTCTGACTAATAAAGAACTTGCTCGTGCTCTGGCTGTATTTTTCCATATGTGAATTTCTTTTTCAAAAGTAAAGGTCATTCATCTTCATTGTCAGGTTAGTAAAGCATTAGGTGATTTAACTAAACTTATACTTAAGATCGGTGTATCATGCTGTCTTGAGTTTCATATGCATGCTCTTTCCTAATCATTTGTGTGACCCCAATATATCTCATGCTTTGTCAGCTTTTGTTTGAGCTATGATTTACAGCCTTTGTAGGTGGTTTTTAGAACACTGTTAGCTTCCTTGATGCCTATAGTTGGTTTCAACGCAGTGATGACATCTGAGCATTTTGATTCTGTTTATCATAATCTCTAATAGTTCATCTAGGTATGCTTTATATTCTTTTTAGTTGTCACATATGGAAGCAGTCTTATTTGTGTGTATATAATCTCTTATCCCAATTTATTATTTTTATGCAGTGTTAAAGCAGATCGAGTTAACAAGCAGCCCCAAAGAACAACTTGTGAATGATGAAGTTTTATAGAACTTGTGAATTGAGATATTTTTTGTATTTAATATGGAATACAAACACTTTTGTAAATAATGCACTGTATTATAAGTGAATTTTGTAAACTATTATCATTGTGTAAATTGTGAATATTATCA